>CAXKVX010000281.1:0-17145 GCA_964058865.1 Eleocharis quinqueflora | reverse complement strand
AACCTGCATTATGTCCATGTCTACTCGTGTCTCTCTTCTGAGCTGGCTTGGGACAAATCTTGCTCAACTCCCCAACTTCTACGCTATTGTAGCACTTGCGAGTCTACTCTTGAACACTAGTCATACATAAGTTTGAGACTACCAGTGCTGAACGCATCCTCATATTTTCATTAGCCTTGAAGTGCATATTCATGTGACTCTCCTCATGCATCATAATCGCAATTGCCTCCTCGAGTGGAGGAATCTTTGTTTGGGCCAGAAGCATTGCTCTCCTCTGATCAAATGTCAAATTGAGATTCCCAAAGAACTGTATAGTCCTCTCCTGAGAGCGGATCTCTCCACTCTTGCACTCCGGATCATTGTAACTCGCCAATGGCGAGAAGTAATCGTAGTCTGCCCATAATTTTATGTCATACTCTTGTATCGTCATATCTCCCTGAATCACAGCATCTATCTCTTGCTTGATTTGAAATGCACACATGTTGTTCTCTGCTCCTATGTTGGTCCTTCTCAGTTTGGCACATATGTCTTGCACGCTCTGAATGCCATCAACTGTCACGGCAATCGCTAGACCATCGAGTTGAGTAACCACGTGTACAACAACATGTGTGTAGCTTTTCATTCCTCCCACTCAATTGTTCTTGTTTTCGGCCCTCTCTCCTTTCCTGTCAGAAAGCCATCAAGGCGCTTTCCTCCTAAGGCACGTGTGATACGTCGTGACCATCTCAGGTAAGTTTCTGGTCCATCTAACTTAATGTCCACCGGTGGAAGATCTAACTTCATTGGTGGTTATGCTGATGTTGAGATCTTGAATGCCCTTATGAATATGATCAAGACCTTCATCTGCTCCTCGTCCAATTTCTTGAAAATTGCATTCATCTCTTCTATCTCGTGCTTGATATTTTAAACTAATCACACAACTCACACCATATTTCTGATTTTCTATCCAATATCAATCTCAGATTGTGCGCTCCGTGATCACGGCTTCTTTAACATCAATATTTCTAAACTTTGCACAAACTTGTACAGACTTTCAACATTTCTTTTCTGTTTTTTTTTTCTTTAATTCACTAACCAGAACACTTCTGATTAAAATTGCCGTCAAGCAACAAAAAAAAAAGAAACAAATAGTCACGTGATTGGCAGCGGATGTCAACAGAAAAAACAAAAGGAAATAAAAAATAAAACCACCATTTTAATAGAGATTGGCAGCGATTTTAACATATATCGCTACATCTAGCGATAGGAGCAAGGTTGGATACAGAGGACGACGAGCTATCTCCAGCTGAAGCGATCTCCCACACGATGACCTTTCACCTTTGTGTGCGACGGCTGAGAGATTTAGTTTATCCGCTCAGTTTTGCTTCTTAAAAAAGGCAAAATCACCGAACTCCCCAGAAAAATATTAGGCTTGTAGTGTAGGATCCACCATCCTCTCATCTCATTTCGCTTGATATCTAAGCACGAGCAAACAGAATCTACAATAAATTTCCGAGGTCCTCGTTTTTTTGGCCTCTTGAAACGGGAAACCTGAGAGCAACGTTACTCAACCAACTTCTATAAGTACCATGGCATGGACCGCATTATTTATATTTTATAGTTCCCATGTGCATTGACAGGAAGTCTCAAAGTGACTCCAGATCAAAAAACCCAACATTCTCCTAATTTCACAGAATCTCTCATACCAGAAGTGAAAGAAAAAAGATCGATCTTGAAATTTAGTTGAAATGGAGGCCTTGACAGCCTCTTCCTTTGCCATGTGCTCTTCAAACAACAAACTAAGAACAAAGAGATCACATCTTTTCTCTGTATCTGCTGTTTTAACCAGAGATGCACAAGCTCCAGCACAACCGCCACCGCAGCGTTCGAAATATCCTGCTGAACCAAAACCAAAGAAGGTAGCAGCCCCTGAGGAAACAAATGAAGCTCGCTCAAGTTCAAGGACATCGGCTTCCACTAGACCTAGAACTAGACCAGCAATGCCACCGGCAACACCTATGTCATTACCGGTGGCATTTTGTAATGCCCTTGACGACGTAATCAACACCTTCATTGACCCACCCGCGTTACGTCCTTCTGTTGACCCTCGCCACGTCCTCTCTGAGAACTTTGCTCCTGTTGATGAGCTCCCTCCGACACGTTGTCCTGTCATTCGAGGTTCAATCCCCCCTTGCCTTGCCGGTGGAACCTACATCCGCAATGGACCCAACCCACAATTCCTTCCTCGTGGACCCCACCACTTGTTTGATGGTGACGGCATGCTTCACTCCCTGCTCCTCTCTGCTGATGGTGATGCCACACTGTGTTCCCGTTTTGTCCAGACCTACAAGTACCTTACTGAGCGTGATGCCGGAGCTCCTGTGATGCCCAACGTCTTCGCTGGCTTCCATGGCTTTGCTGGAATGGCACGTGGTGCTGTCTCAGCAGCAAGAGTTCTTACCGGTCAGATGAATCCAATTCAAGGTGTTGGACTGGCTAACACGAGCCTTGTGTTGTTTGGGGGCCGCCTTTATGCTCTAGGTGAGTCAGACCTGCCATATGCCGTGCACGTTGACCCTACCACAGATGAGATCTCCACCATCGGAAGGTGTGATTTTGATGGACGATTGATGATGGGAATGACTGCTCACCCGAAGAAGGACCCCGTAACAGGAGAGATATTCGCCTTTCGTTACGGACCTGTGCCTCCTTTCCTCACATACTTCCGCTTTGATCCAGCGGGCAATAAGCAGGCTGATGTTCCCATCTTTTCCATGCAACAACCATCCTTTATGCATGATTTCGCGATAACCGAGAATTATGCATTGTTTGGCGACATACAAGTAGTGATGAAGCCAATGGACATGGTACTAGGCAATAGTTCCCCTGTGGGCTCTGATCGTAATAAGGTCCCGCGACTAGGGGTGCTTCCACGCTATGCAATGAACGAGTCTGAGATTAAATGGTTTGATGTGCCCGGGTTCAACATGATACACGCAATCAATGCATGGGAGGAGGAGAACGCAAACGGTGAGAAGCATATTGTGATGGTGGCACCGAACATTATGTCTATCGAGCACATGCTTGATAATCTGGATCTTGTGCACGCCTGTGTGGAGATGGTCCGGATCAACCTCAATACCGGGGCAGTGTCAAGAAAACCGCTTTCTGCCGGCAACATAGACTTTGGGGTGATCCACCCAGGATACTTGGGGCGGCGAAACCGATATGCCTATGCAGGGTACGGAGATCCCATGCCGAAAATTGCCGGAGTTGTGAAACTTGACTTCTCACTTGCTGGCACAGGGGACTGTGTTGTTGCAAGTCGTGACTTTGGCCCGGGATGTTTTGGAGGAGAGCCCTTTTTTGTACCAAATGAAGGTAGTGAGGAGGAAGATGATGGGTACTTGGCGTCATACGTGCATAATGAGGGGACAGGCAAGTCAACTTTCGTGGTAATGGATGCGCGTTCGCCAAAACTTGACATCATTGCAGAGGTGCTTCTTCCAAGTCGTGTACCGTATGGCTTCCATGGTCTCTTCCTGTCCAAAGCTGACCTTCTATCTCAGCGACCTTCCTCATAAAGTTTAGTTCTTATGATCAACACATGAATCACACAAAAATTAAATACTTCACACAAGAATCAGCTTTGGCTAGCATGTATGCATTAGCAATAGATCAAACCATGAAGCTGAGAAAGATTCAATTAGCAGGACCAAATTGGTTGGTCCTGTATACTGTAAATTGTAAAATAGTTAGTAATAATAATTCTACCTAGCAGAGAAACTATTTCTGGACTGATTTAAAGTATTCCTCGGCTAATGCCGCCAAGTTTTCCTGCAAGTATGAACTCATGAAGCAAAATTCTTCTACTGTATAATCCCCTAGTATTAGTTGAAAACTTTACACTTCAATTACAAGAATAAGTCTTATCTCTGCATTAACTACAGCATCCTAGAAAAGATCGTCACAGTAATTGAAGAATATCTGTCGTAGCTACAAAAATGGAAAATGGTACTTTTTTAGATAAAATGGCAGTTCAAAGCCACTGAAATTTAAATGGCTTAATTTTCCCAATCGAACATCAAATTCGCGCCCTTCCACATGAAAGAAATTGCTCTTAATCACTAAGCTAAGGGTCAGTTTTTTTTTAAAAAAAAAACGATACTTGTGTGATACAATACAAACTACAACTTCTGAGACATTGACATAGAAAGAGCTACGGCAAATGACAATACGAGCTAGAAACACAAGTACGCTGTAAATTTAACCAGAACTTCTGAAACATTGACATAGAAAGAGCAACGGCAAGTGACAACTTTCAAATCAATTGGGTGACACACAACCTAATCCAAATGTTTTAATCAGCGTGTAAGATTGGTTACACTGGAGCATCTATCAATCAACATGTTGTCATATATAGTCCATATAGATAGATCAACCAACAAGCAAGGTGCAGGCTTAATTCCCCCCAATCCAAGCGGGGGTTGAAATTTAAGGTTCATATCAGATATACTAATACAGAATAATAGATCAGTAGAAGCCTTGAAGGGCAATTCCTGGTACCAACTCCAGAGCTTCCCACAAAATCCTATGTCAGAGATTTTTTTTCTTAGTTCAAAGAAAATATCAAAAAAATTAGTATTCTATTGATTGTACCAGGTAAAGGAACAAAAATATACGAGGGTTCATTTTAAGACAACAAGAACTTGATAACAATACTACTCTCATTCTTGAGAAAAAACAATCATCGGTCGCAACATTTTGACAAATACAAACAATCAAAAGAATGGTAAGTTAATATAACCTTCAACATTTACACAAAACTGGCAAAGAGATTTACTCAAACATGGGAAGGGGGCTGAAAGGAGAGAAGTTTTAATCACATTCAAAACACCATATTGATTGGAAATTTGTTACAGAGTTATGACAGGTATAGATCTTTTCCTGCAACTCCAAAACCACTAAGCTCAGGCTGCAATAGGATCCTGGATATGAAAAGGAGTTGAAATTAAAAATAAATATACAGAAAAAGAATAGCAAGACCTCTATAAAAGAAAGTAATGTTGTTATAGTTTTGACAAACTGCAGATATTGACAACCACAAGCAGTGCTCCTAGAGACCTAACAATAGAACAATCATAATAAAATAAAAGAGCTGGAGAACTACGGTCATGCCCAAGCTCTTCCTTGACAATGATAAATACTAAGTTCCTGAATAACAGTTTCTATTGAAATTAACGATTAAAAAATGGACCTGCCAAATTGTTCAACTAACAAGTAACAGTATCAACTCTGACCAAATTCACCAAACCAAAATGTTGCCAGCTTATATGTGGAAGGTAGAGTTTAAACAAGTATACAGTAAAAACAATAGCATAATCATAACATAATCACCCACTTTGGCAGTCAGATTCAACATAGCAACCTGAAACTTCTCCCTGGTCTTTGTGCCAGCAAATTGACCGGCTCTTGCTACCTTGCCAAAAGTCCCATTTAACCAGCTTGTACTGGCAGTTACATATCTAAAAAAAGGAAAAGTTAATTTATTAGTGTGGACTGTTTTTCAAAAATATTTAAAAAATAGCAAAAAAGCTCTAAAAATCACGAAATTTGATTTCTTACAAAATATTGATATGAAGAATTTATTGAGCAACTTAAATCTCAATTTATTGAGCAAATGCATAGCCTCATAGAACAGAAGGGGGTGTCCAACGCATATTACCCAGTGTTGACCATACGGGCGGGCACGGATTGCCCGGGTCACAGGTTGGGTCCACGGGTGGGTTCGTGCGAGCGACGAGGGCGGGCGGGCAAAGGTTGGATCAACGGGCGGATTTTGTCACAACACTAATAATACCATAGCCTTGCTCTCTCTCTCTCTTTCTCTCTCTCTATATATATATATATAATTCGGCTAACATACTAATGTTAGCAAAATTGAAAACGTGCTAAAGAATGCTTATTTTGAATTTCAAATTGAAAACGGCCGATTCGAACTGTTGAAATTGTTAATACTAAAACCTACGTAGGGACCAAATTTTACATTTTTCGAATCTTTTTACCATTTTATCGAAGGCATTGAAGAACGTGTTGAAATTAAAGGTTTTTCTGAATCATTAGATTAATGAATTTTCAATCCTCCGATAAAATAGTAAAAAAATTCGAAAAAAATGTAAAATTGTCCCTACTAGGTTTTAGTACGGACAACAATTTCAACGGTTAGGATCGGTTGTTTCCGATTTAAAATTCGAAATAAACATCCGTTAGCACGTTTCATTTTTGCTAACGTTAGTATGTTAGCTGGATTCTATATATATTATAGCAGAGTACAGACACACAACTCCTGAGGCTGACCAATTAAAGTTTTGT
Organism: Eleocharis quinqueflora; assembly: GCA_964058865.1. NCBI lineage: Eukaryota > Viridiplantae > Streptophyta > Magnoliopsida > Poales > Cyperaceae > Eleocharis > Eleocharis quinqueflora. Next base: position 10,794 of record CAXKVX010000281.1, on the reverse strand, counting down.
TCTGCCCTTTTATTATTGGGAAAAACTTGTATATATTGTAGCAAAGAAAAGACACACAAGTCCAGAGGCTTACCAATTAAAATTTTGTTCAGAATCTGCCATTTTATTATTGGGAAAAACTTAGGTACATTAAAGATAGGTACACTAGGTACTCTAGGTCATTTCGGATCATTTGATCTTAATCTATAATACGAATCTTAATGTACCTAATGTTACGAAATGACCCGGAGTATCTAGTGTATCTATTTTCGGTGTACCTACGTTTTTCCCTTTATTGTTTTATCCCACATCTCATGCAGTGGCACAAAAATATAACAGATATAGGTAGAACTGTAGAAGTAGCATAGAAGTTAAACGGACAACATGCAAATTTACCAATAAAAACAAACCTATTGGTTTTCACAGCCGTGCCAGTATCACTCAATTTTCTCTCAGCCACAGTAATAGCGGCCATGGTTTTGTCAGAGACATGTAGCCTCTGATCAACTGACCTCACCTTCTCATTGACCACAGAAATGCCGACGTTGATTTTCTGTGACAGGCCTATGCGCTGGTCAAAGGACGAGACTTTTTCTGATGCACTGGCCTTTAGCTTGTGTTTTTCATTAAATGCCTTGGCTCGGTTCATGGCATCTTGGCCCAGTGCTGATCCCTTTTGTATCACACTTTGTACCACATCTTGTGCTTTACTCACATACACTCTGCCTGGGCTTAGGCCATCTTTAGCCTACATAAGAAATGGACTAGCATTTTAACAGGATAATTAAGAAAATTGAACTACATTTTCCCAAAAGATCAAAACTAGTTTCATCAAACTCATCAACAAAATGGACTATTTGCTATATTGGTGAGAAGAAAGGTCTAAATTTCATGAGATTTGTATGTGTCCGTGTCACTTCGCAAACTATTTTAAACAATGGTCAAGGAATGTTTCATTAAAATTATTGACAATTCTGCTATCTCTGGTATTCTTTTTCGAAGCTAGAATTTGACTACAATCAACACAACAAAACTCAAAATTGTTCAAAAAGATTATATGTATCAGTTATGAAGATAAGAAATTGGCTTAAATTAACCGCATCTAAACGGTGTGAATGCTGTTATTAAAAGGGGGAAAAAGAACGGAATTGCAAATTTGTGAACAATTGGTTACACATCACAAATCTTCCTGAAATATGACGTAAAATCGCAGCAAGAAAGCACAGGTGTGTTCTTTAAATATGTAATGGAATTGAAACCCACCTCAGTTGTTGGGGTTGAATTTCCAGGTGAAACGAAACTTGTTTCTTGGCCTGTCTCAATTTCCTCCGGAAGCACAATTTGCTGGTGATTTGTAATAAACACACATGAATATTTGAATCACATAATTAAGGTGATGAATAAATTGTAAAGATTAAAAGCTCACCTGAGAAATTAAAGGGATATAGATGTAATTCTTAGCAGGGCTGATATCCACTATTTGATCTACAATTGTAGCTCCCTGCATATGACAAGTTAAAGCCATCAATGAAGTTATGACATCAATATTTATTTACCTCTTTTGGCATCCATACAGTGTTCTTATTTGAGAGACAAGGAAGGGAAGGGAATGGAATGGAATGGTAAGGATAATAGATTTCAAAATGGACAAATTTAGTTCACCTCCTCTACATGTCAATTCACTTCAGAGGGTACAAAATAGTTTATCTGAGGGTTTAGAGAAGGTGAAATCTTCTCTGCCCTTACTCTCTATTTAAATTTCTGCCTTCCTTCCCCTTCCTTTCTGGACCAAGGGCTGAGTCTTAGACACCTTCTGAGTAGAGTGGAGCAGAGGTACAACAGATGGTTCAGTTTTTTTATTTACTATTTTATTATTTTTGGTAATGAAGTCTTCTTGATTCATTAGTTAGCAAGGAAACTTGCGGGGTTAATTACAAAGGAATGGCAAAATTTTACCAAATAACGGAGAAAGAAATTTCATGTACCGATAGACGAAGAGCAATATCAAGTGCTGATGGATCTTTAAAGGTAACAAATGCAACTCTCCGTATACCTGATTCGTCACTGTTAAAAAGAAAAGGAAAGTATTTTATATTTACCTCGCCAGTTGTAGAATTGCAATTGCATATATAAGCATAAATAGAGAGAAAAAGGATGCTTGCCTTTTGAGGTGAACATGCTCGATTTCACCGGAAAAGGAGAAGAATTCCCGAATCTCCCTCTCTCTGGCCAGATCTGATACGTTCTTCACCAAAACCGTTCTTGTCTAACAAATAGAAAACAAATTCAACAAAAACGAAAGGAAAAGGAAAGAGATTCTTCTAAGCTACGTCTACAAATTTGAAATTACCTCCATTAATTGGAGAGACAAATACGAAGAAATGGAAAGGGATTCAGTTGTTTTTCTTATACCGATGGAGCGAGTGACTGTAGTAGTTCTTTTAAGTTCTGAGGCCACACTCACACTGACACCGCACATGTGAACAAAAAATGAATTTTAAAAAAGGAGGGAAATGAATTCTGGAGAAAAAAGATTCTTACCTTCTACGAATAGAAGTGAGAGTCGTCACCAATTTGAGTTGGTTTCCCGAAATTGCCCCCGACCATTCAGCACAAATGGCAACTAGCAAGCAAAAGGAGGAGGAAATGTTAACTAAACAAGACAGAATTTCATATTTAGTTTTCAAAAACTTCAATATTATATATTTTTTTCTTTCAGATTTCATAATTACATATTTATTCATTTAAAACACACAAAAATTCATCATTATCGAAATTGATAATTAAGTTTCATTATTCTTCTCCAACCTCTCAATTTTATTTCTTCATACCTCAGTTACCTCTCATCAATTCTATCCTCTCCCACCCACCCAACCAATCATGATTTCTCTCTTCAATTTTCATATTCCATCTCCTCATCAAACTCCATGAACCTCCTCTACTTGCATCAACCACCACTCGCTCCCATGTCTCTCAACCTGAACCCAATAACACCTCCTCTGAACCCGAATCTGATTTGGATACAAGCCTCACAGACTCCTTCCTTGACACATGCCTCTCACGATTTCTCTGATTATTCGAGCTTCAATTAGAATATATAAGGTGAACTTGAACGACTCACTTCAGTGACCCGATCCGAAGCTCCTAACAATCCTTCCCCAAATATGCATGATCTAGACTTAACCTCATCGAAACTACTAGAGACAATGCCACTGGAGAGCTTGGAGCCTGTCGTCAGATCATGAACTGAAAAGCATAGAAATTTCTCTTAATATAGAAATTTGTTAATTGCGCCTTCATAATACACAAAAAAAACATTAATCAACCAAGTAGATGTCAACAGGTGGATAGGTAATCCTAAGAACCATAAGGATATAGGAGAATTAATTTAAATTAATTATAATTATTGATGGACCGATTATGATTAATTAACTATATATTGGTGATAATGTAAAGTCAAAAATATTGTTTGGATTAAATCCAACTCAGATTGGATCAAAGCCCAAGAAAAACAGCCCAAACACAAGTCTATTGCGATCACAAGAAGATTTTTTACGACCGCAAGGATATAGGAGATTTTGCAATAAATCTTCTGATTTTTCAGAAGATTGATTGTGCTCGCAAATAATACATATTGCTCATTGTTCAGAACCTTGAAAGCATCTAACTCGGAAACCATACTAGCACACGAGCAAACACATTTTTCTCAAATTTAAAGCATAAATAAAGAATAAACAAAATAAACTAAACAACAAGTAAACAATTGTTGGATAGAGCTTAATGTAATCCTTTAAACGGTGACATTCCACGATAGGCTCGTGCAACACGACCGTGTCCAATCGACCCCAGAAGTGAGCAATCAGGAGAGATCTACGCACAATTGGCGTACGGGCTCGTTGAAGATAGCTTCACCTCTTCTATCCAACGAGACCAAACATGGACAAATTCGTTTAAAGCTCACTAAAATAATCGAATCCAAAGTTGGCAAACAGAAAAGATTTGTGCTTAGGCTCAGAAAATTGGCCAAGTACCCAGAATCGTGTGTCAGATAGCTATACTCATGCATATCCCCGAGCTAAACCATTATGAAGCACAATTGGCGTAAGGGCTCGTTAGAGAGAGTGTCAACTCCTCTATCCAATGATACCGATTTCGAGCAAACTTGTTGAGAGTACAAAAAAATAACTATGTTCAAAGTAACGCATGACGCATGACGCAAGACACATGATGTCGCTGTAAGCCGCATGAGGCGGTTGCAATCTGCATGACGCAACTGCATGACGCAGCTGCAGGTCGCTGCTGCAAGCCGCATGACGCATGATGCAAGACGCGTGCCACATGACGTCGCTGCAAGTTGCATGACGCATGACACATGACACTAGACGCACGATGCAAGACACGTGGCACATGAAGCATGACATGACGCAAGACACAAGACGCAAGACGTGAGACACATGACGCATGGCATGACACATGATGCAAGACGCATAACAGAAGCTGCTGAAAGCCCCATGACGTTGCGCTGCAGCATGACACATGACGCAAGACGCACGATGCAAGACGCTGAGCCGCATGACACAAGATGCATGACGCGGACGCTACGAAATGCATGACACATGATGGATGACGCATACGCTAAAAAATGCATGACGCTTGCCGCATGATGCAAGTTGCTACAAGCCGCATGACGCATGACGCAAGACGCCAGACGCATGACGCAAGACGATGCAAGCCGCATGACGCAAGACGCATGATGCATGACACAAGACGCTGCAAGCCGCATGACGCATGACGCAAGACACAAGCCGCATGACGCTAGACATATGACGCATTACGCATGACGCATGAAGCATGACGCAAGACGCATGACGCATGAAGCATGACGCATGACACAAGAACTAGACACAAGACACTGCAAGCCACATGACGCAAGACACATGACGCATGACACAAGACGTGTGATGCCGCTACAAGCCACATGTCGCATGACGGATGACGCATGACGCACGACGTATGACACCAGATGCAAGACGCAAGACGCATGACACCGCAACAAGCCGCATAACGCTAGATGCATGACACATGACAGAAGCTGCTGCAAGCCGCATGACGCATGATGCCGCAAGCCGAATGCCGCCGCAAGCCGTATGACGCTTAACACATGACGCAAGACGCTTAACGCAAGACGCATGGCGCACGACACATGATGCATGACGCATAACGTCGTTCCACCGCATGACACATGATGTCGCAAGCCGCGTGACACCGCTCCTCCACCGCAAATCGCATGACGCCACTGCACGCTACATTACGCCTTAGTTAGTTGAGTTGGTACATGATTCTTAAGTTTTAAAATTCTTTCAATTCGAATGCCAGTATTACTTGACAGTTCACATTTTAATTATTGTCAGTAATGAGATATTTTAGATTTTGCTTGTGTGAATTGGTTCAGTTGTGCAAAGTGAGGATGCTCAATTAGGTTCCTCATACACTTCAAGAAATTAGATCGAGGAAGTCTGCTTTTTATTATTACAAAAGTGTCATGACATGAATTTCATTTTTTTCAAATTCGTTTATGCAGTTGCTTATATATTGTAGTTGCAATTTTGTTTATTATACATGATCGTTATAATTTCAGTTTGTTTGAGCACGTTGTTATTTTACTTTTGTAGGCAAGACATTTATTTTCTTTCTATTATAATTTGTCCAACAATTTTATGAACTTTTATCAAATTTGAACTATATTAAATCATGAAGTTACTATTATTTTTCAATCCCACCGCAACGCATGGGCACTGGACTAGTCTGATTAAAAGGTTGGGAGTAGCTTGGTTGCATATCCTACTGTTCAAATTCGATAAAAAAGTGCAATAAGAAAATGCTACTAAGACCTTTCATAGATTACTTGCATAATTATATTTAAACAAAATAGTTTAGTCAACATTTGAAGTAACGTATGCATTATGTTTTATTATTTCCTTTTGCTTATGTGCATGTGGTATTGCAGCTTAGTTGTATTTTCCGTCTTTTTGTTTCATATATTGTGTTGTTTTGTACCAGCTTGGATAGTATAGTCTTTTTTACGCTCTAAATGCTAGAGGTAGCTTTTGTCATTACTAAACATCCAATTTTCTTATTTCTTTAACACATGTTAATGCTCCAAAGAAAAAATCAGCATGGGATGTTCAAACAAGATGGAATTCCACTTATTTGATGCTTGAACTAGCCTTGGAATTACGTGAGGCAATTAATCGGTATGCTGCCATTGATAAAAGGTACAAACTTTGTCCTACCGAACAAGATTGGGATAATGTGAATGCTCTAATCGGCTACTTGAAAGTCTTTTATGATGACACAAATAAACTGAGTGGAACAAAAAATCCAACGCTTAATCTATTATTTCCTGAATTTTGTGAGGTTTACCTAAGTGTTAGAAAGATGGGAAGTAGTTCATATCCCTTTATTGTTCAAATGGGTAGAGAGATGTTTGCCAAATGGGACAAGTATTGGACCAATGGGAATACTCTCTTGGCTATTGCATGTCTTCTTGATCCTAGGTGTAAGATGACAATGGTTGAATACTATTTTGAAGCAATGCATCCTGAGGATAGTGTAAGGTTCATTGCGAACTTGAAGGGATGTTTGAATGTGTTGTTCAATGAATACTTGGAGGCATACTCCAAAACAACACAAAATCAAGTTGGCAGCTCAAGCCGACCTGCAAGGTATAATTAGGACTTACTTTGCTTATTAGTTATTATCTGCATTTATTGTTATGTGTCTTATTTGTCTTAATTCATGTAGGGATCGTTCTAGTGGATCAAGTATTATCACTGATACTAGGGCTGGTTTGAAATCCTTTTTTAATGTCAAAAAGACTTCTGAGCCCACGCACACACAATCAGAGGTAGAGCAATACCTATTTGAGATGCTTGATCCAGCCAGCTTAGATGAGGATTTTGACATACTAACATGGTGGAAACTAAAGGCCCTAAGATATCCTATTTTGGCTAGATTGACAAGAGACATCCTAGTTGTTCCAATCTCGACGGTGGCATCAGAGTCTACCTTCAGCATTGCTGGTAGGACACTGAGTCCTGTTAGAAGCTCTTTAAATGATGAGAGTCTTGAAGCTCTCATATGTGCACAAGATTGGTTGCGTGCTTCAGTAAATGGTACTTTTATTTCTTGTTTTCTTCTTTGTTGTTCTATCGAATTATTTTTTATAATATATACTAATGTGTTGTGTATTTTGTTGTTTGTTATTTCAGAGAATGGTGGAGTATTTGGTGATGTTATTTGGTCCACTGATGAAGCAGCAGCACCAGATGTGGTAGTGTTAGTGCATCTTGAAGGCATGATATTGTTAGAATTCATTAGAAAATATGTTCTTATTTGATATTGTGTGAGATGTTGTTTTCTATTATATGAGATGTTATTTGTGTTTGAGTAACGTGTTTTTATTTGCTATTTTGTGAAATATTGTTTGCTACTATGTGAGATGTTATTTGTGATTTTATTATGTTAAATGTTATGTTTTCATGAATTATGTGCTAATGTGTGAGGTACTATTGATGAATACAAAGATTTTTGTTATTTGTGTATTGTGCTACTGTGTGTTTTTTTTTTTTTTTTGAGAAATGCTACTGTGTGTTAATGATTGATCTGTTATTTTGTTAAACGATCAAAATCTTGACTGTTGAAATCGTTTCGATCGTCAAGTGAAACAAAACAATCAGTGCAACAAAACTTTTCAACGGGGAAAATTTTATACGAAAACGAAAGATTGGATTTTCGTTCCGTTTAACACGTTAGACACCCTGATGCATGTAGCATTACTTTCGTGTATTCTTGTCATCAGTTAGTGTGCGAGTCTGAGGATGAATCTTTCTGGAACTCTAATGTATTAATATGAATATATGATTGGATTAATGGAATTGGCAACTCTTTGAGGTTGCTATTTTGAAACATTACATGCTGCTACAAACATTGCATATTGTTACAAATCATGAAGATGCTGCGGCCTCCACACCAAGCGCTTGTAGTCTTCTGCTGAGCAACTTCTCGACACACTTGCCAAGAATATCAACCTCCAGATTGACCTTATCGCTGACCTTCTTATTTGGCAAAATGATCTTCTGCTGGGTGTAGGTGGCCAACATGAAGTCAGAACTGAGAACTGTTCTCTTCCTCATGCACACTGACCACTGTGACACTGTCAGGCTTGTTCCGTCAACAGCTACGAACCTCTTCGATGCAATCGGACGAAGAAGAAGTCTGAACTGTGACCCAAAGAGAGTCCCTCGGAAGAGAATTTTACAATCTCGCCTGTGCCATTCACATGCCCCTACAAGTGCAAGCTGTCAGTTTGCATTAATCTATCTCATATCAATTATACCAGAGAAGTCTAGTAACAAAAGGTTACAACGGGTTTAGATGTAGAAGGGGTAATTAAAGTGGGTTATTGCCTCTTCAACGATAACGGACTGAAATGGGTACTTTAACTGCTTAGATATGAATGTCGTAAAGAATGGGTGACAGTTCGCGAAGCTCAGAGCCCAATCAGTTCTAGTGGAAGGTTTTTGGAATCTCAACTTTTGATGGAATGGAAGGTTTTTGGAAAGATGGTCGCAGTCGCAGAAGGAGCTAAGCACTGAAGTGGGAGATTATAATGAGGTGGATATGGAAGAAGTGAAGAACCGTATCACTCTTCGGTGCTGACTGCTGACTGCTGAGTGCTGAGTGCTCCCTGCATTGACCGGCCTCCCTGTATCAAACAATTTTATCGTATTTATCAATTTGACCTCAATCAGAGCTATAGATCTTTTGGCTTGGTTCTCTACTTTTGTGTGTAAAGAGACCAAGTTCAAGTTTATAATAGATATTCTTGTTAATTAATGGAAACGGCTCGATCTCATTATCAAGTCGGAGGATCGAGAGTCCCAGAAACATAAGCTCGTCAATAGCCGAACTCTGTTATCATATCGTTGTCAAGCGTGTCTTCACTTTGTTTGCTTATTCTCAACTCTCTCTATTTTAATTTTTTAATTTTAAATTGATTGATAAATTATTGCAATTGAATTGCTTGACTTGTTGGTATTTGCATTAGCATTTGAAATTGATTTGTGCATTTTAGTCAAATAAACTTAGAAATCGAATTGAAACTTATTCACCCCTCTCTACGTTTATCAAAATGATATCAGAACAAGTTGAACTTGCTAATTGAGATTTACTTGGTTACAAGTAAAGATCCGCAAAATGGTATTCCCAAATCGTATAGTAGAACCTCCAATATTTGAGCAAAATTGTTATAATTTTCATATTGAAAAATGTAAATGAAAAGCTATGTAATTAAAACATATGTAATTAATATCCTAGGTTAAAACATATGTAATTAATATTAGACAAAATTTGGCATAAATTACACAATAAATCCTAGATTAAAATATATGTAATTCGGGCTTATTAATAAGAATTATACTTATCTTATTTTTTATTTTCAATGGGAGGCAATGGAAGTTTTAATTGATCACTTGAAAGTTTTTTATGTCACCATATTGAAGTTGAGTGGCATCAAATATCCTATTTTGAACATATTCTTTCCAGAATATTGTGAGGTTTATATTAATATTAAAAATATGGGTAGTTTGTATCACTTTGTCGTGAAGATGGACATGAGATGTATGCTAAGTGGGGCAAGTACTGAACAAGTGGGAATATATTGTTGGCGATTGCTTGTGTTCTTGATCCAAGATGCAAGCTGAAAGTTGTTGAGTACTACTTTCAGAAGCTACACTCTAATACCTCTGAGGGGATTATTACTGAATGAAATCTTGTATGAATGTTATGTTCAAGGAGTATGTAGATAGACACTCCAAACTTACAAAGAAACAAGCTGGCAGCTCCTCAAGGCATGAGAGATAATTATTTTATTAGTTTAATTCTTTCATTAATTGTTTATTAGTTTAATTCTCTTAATTAGTTCAATTGCTTGTTTAAGTAGGGTAAGTACATCAGTTTGTATCTTTGACACAAGAGCTGGATTAAAAGACTTCATTGAAGGAAAAAAGAATACTGAATATGTAAAATCAGGCCTGGAGCAATAACCTATCTGATGCACTAGATAATGCCAGCTTGGATGAAGACTTTGACATCCTAGCATGATGGAAAGTCCATGCCCATAACTATCCAAACTTGACACTGCTAGCCAGGGACATTCTAGTGTCCCGATATCGAAAGTGGCATCGGAAGCAACATTTAGCACTGATGACAGAGCACTATCATCAGTGAGAAACTTTTGGAATGATGAGAGTATGAAAGCTTTCATCAGTGCTCAGTATTGGTTGTGCTTCGGTCACAGGTAACCTCTTATTTCAGAGTTATTGCACTCTGTTAATATTTTCATTTCCCTTAGCAACTTACATAATTACATTTCTTTCTTGTTTTTATGCATAAAATGGTGGAGAAGTTGGTGATCTGCTATATTCCAGTGATGAAGCAACAACATCTGATTCCATCTTGTGCTAATTGCGGATGAAGCCTGGAGAAATGATATCTTTGGCTCATTGACTCTCAAGCAGTAACCTTCAATGATGATGTATGGGTTTCACTATTTTATTTGATTTTATTTTTTGCCATTGGCTGAGATAGGTCAAAACTGAGAAGGTAGTTTGAGAGCTAGGTTGAGCACATAGGTTGTAATCTAGGCTGATTCCTTTTATGCTTCATGTTAATTAGAAATTATTGCAAGTTGAAGTTGTAATGTATTGAACATGTAATATATACTTGATATGTGAAATGAAATTTTTGTGATTT
>CAXKVX010000280.1:0-218029 GCA_964058865.1 Eleocharis quinqueflora | reverse complement strand
GGTCAGGTTACAGATTCTCAAACGTCACTTTTGATTGTGTTATCGGTGGTCTCAGGTCAGGTCAGATGGAGTTTCGAGTCCTCAGATGCTGCTTCGAATCGGGTCGCGAGTCGTCTCAGGTCGGGTTTTGGATCCATAGGTGTAGTTTCAGATCTTGTTATAGGTCGTCTCAGGTTGCGTCAGGTTTCAGGTTTCATGTGTCGCTTCGGATCGGGTTACGGATTAAACAAGTTGGGTCGGGTTGGATTTCGGGTCCACATGTGTTGCTTCAGATCGGATTACGGGTCGAAGCAGGTCGGGTTCGGGTCGAGTTTCGAATCTTCAGGTGTCGCTTTAGATCCGGTTGCGGGTCATGTTTGGTCACGTCGAGTCAGGTTCAGGTCTATTGGTGTCCCTTCGAATCGGGTAGGGGTCGTCTTGGGTCGGGTCGGATTTCGAATCTTCAGGTGTCGCTTTAGATCGGGTTGCGGATCATGTTAGGTCAAGTCGGGTCAGGTTCGAGTCTATTGGTGTTCCTTCGGATTGGGTAGGGGTCCTCTCGGGTCGGGTCGGGTTACGAATCAACAAGTGTCCCTTCGGATCGGATTACGAGTCGTATCGGTCGAGTTTAGATTAGTTAGACTTCCTAAAAAATCAGATCATATCAAATTTGAATCGAATCGGATCGAATGATTTTTTCGAGTCACCTCGGATTATGCCACCTCTAATCAAATTCGGTCTCTAATATTAAGATGACCTAAATAAATAAAAAATGATTAAATTCTGACCCTTCAACAACTCATTGAGTGAAATCGCCTACAAGATTCTATTTTTCAAAATGAAAAGTAAGATCCTGCTTTTTAAAATATGAACTTTTAATTCTAATCAATGAATTAGATTTAGAAGAAAATAAGCCCACTAAGTTCAAATTCATTCCTCCTTTTTAATTCGACGGTTTAAAATCGAAGAGTAGATTCAGACTTCTCATTTAATTTTTTATTTCTTGAGAGATGGAGCAAAATCAATTTTTATTCTCATGCCTTTTAAAAAACCAACGTGACTCTTGAATTTCACTTACCCCAACATAGTCCTTGAACTTTTGAAAATAAACCAAATTATACCGTTTACTTTATAGAAGGATCCAAAAAAAAAATTTGGATAAAATAGAAGGATCAAATTAGTCCTAAAAAAATCAAACTAGTTCTTTTTCAAAGTTGAATGATCAAGTTGGTACAAATGAGAGTTGGTGAAAATGTTTAAATGACTTAATCAACTTGCAATATTTGTGAAGTGACCCTAAAAAAAAAGGAAGGGGTAATGTCTTCAAAGGCCATCAACTATCTTGTTTGTGATAACTTGTTGAAATCTAAGCATAAATCAAAATGCTCCTACAATTTTTTGTGTAATGTTTAAATTAATTATGCTTTATGGAGTTTTAGTTTCTACAATATTCATGACATCTCTTTGGTCATAGATAGTTAATAAAAATAGACATAATAAGTTTGTTATTTCATTTTTTATAAAAAAAAAAATCAGTTTAGTTCGTGCAATTGAATTATAGGTTCATAATACATGATTTTCGAATGGTTTTGATAAATTTAGGCATTTGTTATAATATACAAACAATAATACTTTATAATATTTTATATTACATTTAAATTATATAATTAATTATTTCATAATGTTTTCAATTTATATATAAATAAAATGTTTTATCAATTTTAATGAGTTATAAAATATATATTTTCATGCAAATTAAAACGAATCATACCTATTACGAATGTGTAAATGTTAAGATTTATCCTGTAAAATATCATTGTCATCGATCCCATAATTCAGTGAAATATTTGTTCAAATTAAAAACTCGTACAAGAAGTTATTACAAACTAAAAATTGTAGAACCTTGAGTACATAGTTTTATTTATTTAGTTCGGTTTATTTAGTTTGGTTTATAAAGATGTAAACATTTTTTGAACCGTTCATAGCAATAACTTTTTATCTTCTAATCAAAGAACGACTAGGAAAATGTAATGTCCTTTAGGTGACGATTCTATTACGTCAGAACATATTGAAGGAAAGGTTTGAATTTTGAAATCCACATTCCAATCAAAAAAAAGGAAAACAAATTGCAGAGTACCATTACAACATTATCCATCTTATATTCACAGAGGGCCATGCAGCAAAGAATTTCAACAGATAGGACCAGAGGCATCCTAAAAATTGCACAGAGGGCCAAGGGCGCGATTAATAATCGCGCCCCTAAGGATTTTTCGTTTTTTTTCCTGAAATCAAGGCATTATGCATGTGCTTTTGCAGTTGTGGGCTCGGGCCACTTAGGGGCGCGACTGTTAATCACGCCCCTAAGTGTTTTTGAATTTTTTTTTTAGTACTAATATATAATTTTTTATTATTTGTCAATATATCAATAAAAGTAGTATATTCATATAATATTTATTATTAAAGCAAATTAATGATAATTTTAATATACAATAAATTTTTAATATATGTATGGTTGTAATATAATACTATTAATTTGTCTTGTTAATTTTTTTGAGTTAAGTTATAATTATTTATACCCTTTAATATAATAATTAGTTAGTACTAATATATTATTTTTGGGTATTTGTTAATATATGTATATTAATATATATATATATATATATACTACAATTATTATTAAGCAAATTAATAGTCACGCTCCTATGTTTTGCTGATAATATTTTTGGCTAAGTTATTATTCATACATTATTTATTATTAAGCAAATTAATATATGTTTGGGTATTTGTTAATATATGTATATTAATATATATATATATATATACAATATAATTATTATTAAGCAAATTAATATATGTATAGTTATAATATAATACTATTAAATATTACATATGTTATTTATACACAATATGTTACAAGAAATAATAAATTGATGATATATTGAAGATATAACAAAATTAAAGTATATTCTCAAACCACATTAAGATATAATAACATAAATTAAAGTTCATAAAATCCTCAAACACAAAATATTTTGCAATAATCTCCAAGATAAACATACATATCCAAGTCTCCTAAATAAACATACATATCCAAATGTTTGAGATACACGTACAAACTAATTAACAAGGCATGAAACAAAATTACATAATCTTAAACTAAATAAAAGAACAAGCTTCATCTTCTCCTTGCTAATTACCTGCGATAACGAAATCTCAAGCATTACAAAATTGAAACCAATGTTGTTTTGTGAAATAAATAATACTAGTATTACCTTCGTCGTTTGGGGGTGCAGTGCAGGTGCGCCTGCTGTGTCCCGTTTGTTTGCATCGCCCACAAGTGTATGCTTGTCGATGTGTATTCTCTTCATCCATTTCATTTCTAATCCTTATATGTTGACGTCTCCCTTTCTCAACAGCATACCTTGTCGGGTCCGGCACTAGCTTTGGTCGTGGAATTTCAGGCCATGTGTCAGAATTGCCGAATGGCTCAAATTCTGGCGTCCATGTTGCCATCAACTCTTGAACGCGATAAACAGGAGATACGCACACATTGCTACTTATGCCCCCTTGAGCACAACATGCTACGATATGAGAACAAGGGATACATGTTAGTTGCGGTTTTTGACAAGTGCATGTACCCCCGGGCACTTCTAACCGCACTGTATGTATTCTATTCCCTTTGATCTCGTTCCCAACAAATCTTTGACATGTTTGAACCTCATATTTTCGCTCGTTCCGGTACGCTCGCACCGTATGTGTATTTCCCCTTAATCTTCGCTCCTCTAGTAACGCTTGGATTTTGGGAGAGAAGAGGAAACCTTGTTCAATTGCTTTTTCTGCTTTTGCCCGTCTTTCAGCAAAGTATTTGACCAACTTGTAGAATGTGATTTCAACAAGAGAAGTAACCGGTAACTCACGTGCTTCTTTGAAAACATTATTAAGGGATTCTGGTCCGTTTGTTGTCATCATCCCCATTCTACGACCTCCTTCATCGAATGAAAGAGCCCATAAGTCAAAACGCAGTGCATTGTTCCTTTCAACATCGTTCGGATCCCTACCAATATCCTTAAGCCATGTTGCAGCGTCGGGGCATTTTTCGCGAATACGACTGAGCCTCATTAGAAATTTCCTCTTTTGATTTTGTTTCATTGCTTGCCTCAAGATCTGTGTTAATTTTTTGTTGGTAAATTCTTTAGTGAAATTTTGACATATGTGCCTTGAACAATATCGATGAAAGGCATTTCCATCTTGGGTGCTCCAACCCAGGTCTGGCTCACTAAAAACCCGCAAGATACTCTTGTGACGATCAGAGAGTACTGTCACAACTCGTGATCCAACCACTTCCTTACGAACAAATTTCATGAAATTCTCCCAAGATTTGTTGTTCTCGATATCAACCAACGCGAATGCAAGGGGCACCAACTGATCTTCTGCGTCGAAGCCACATGCAACTAACATCTTTCCCTTATACCGCCCAGACAAATGTGTACCGTCAATTCCTATAACAGGTTTGCAGTGCCTGAAGGCCTGTATTGCCGAACCATATGCCCAACACACTGCTTGAAATAATCTTTCATTTGAATCATTTGTGGGGGCGGTAAACCACTCATTCACTGTACCCGGGTTTGTTCTTTGTATGGCATTAAGTAAGGGCATGATTAAATCATAAGCTTGCCTCCAACCTCCAAACAATTGCGCGATTGCGATCTTTTTTGCACGCCAACACTTGAGATAAGGAGCCTTGAAATTATATCTCTGCTCAATGGCAATCTTGATGTCTTTTATAGTAAACCTTACATTTCCCTTAACACTTTCTCTGATTATGGAAGCCATGAATGGAGACGTTAAGTGCGGATGCTCCAACCTATCTCCCGACATAACACATTCATGCGGACCTTGCCTTGTATTAATAATAAAAGCATCATCACTTAGCCTTCTTGATGCATACAACCTCCAATTGCAATTTTGGTCGGTGCACTCGATTGTATACACGCTTTTATTGGACTTTCTCTTCTTAAACGTGTGGTTCGATTTGATGTGAAAATCATGCACAACCCATTTTAGATGATCCTTTGACCGAAAACATTGTCCTACTGCCAAACCATCTTCTGTGACATACCCTTCATCGTCAAAGTAATTGCCATCACCAATTATATCGATGATTGCATTAATATTATTCCACGAAGCTATTGGATGAGAATCGGTTCGGTCCCGTAATGGCCATGTTGTCATGGTCAGAGAAGTCTCTTCTTCAGAATTGTAATTAGGGTCTTCGAAAGGTGTAAAATCTATATTCATGAAAGCATCATTACCACACGTATTTCCAATTGGGCTTGCATCTTGGTTCACTAATATCTCAACCCGTTCTGCCGGGTTAATTTCATCCAACCCAACATTAAATTCGAAATCCTCATAATCCTCTTCTTCCTTTGGAATCGATTGATTTCGATTTGAGGTTGCATTCGGTTCATAACAATTGGTACGAAGATATGCATCTGGCATTCTACAAGCTATTGGCTCAACATACTCATTTGGGGTTTCGTAAGCACGACTACCACTTGCACAACCTTGGTTTAGGGTTTTCGTAGCTCGACTACCGCTTGCACAACCATGGTTTAGGGTCTCATGACCTCGACTACCACTCGAAAAACCTTGATTTGTTGTATATCGAAGAACTTTTGGCTCAACGTACAACTCAATCATTGCAACAGTACCATGATGAACCGAATGGTTCACCATCAGTCTCCAAGTATCATTACTCGACAGTTGTAACTCCGTATAGAACATTACCGGAGGAGTTAGCTGTAATCCGGCATTGAACCTCCCTGATATCTCTAAAGCATGTGTTGAACTTGAAATCCCCATCCATCGGTACAGCTTCGTCTCCGGTTCACCGAGTGTTATGTCGTCATTCACCGTAAAACTACCGGTAGTTTTTTTCGAGTATTGCACACCATGAGGACCGTTCTGGATGGATCCTCCAGTGTAGAAACTAATAATAAACATTTATGTAAGATTTTGGGAGGAGAAGTGTGAAAATTTGATTTAGGGTTTGTGGAGAGGAAGGGGGTTGTTGGGAGAAGAAGAGATAAGATTGAGATAATGGTTGGAGAGAGAAGAAAAGAAAGGTGTTGCTGTATATATTTTGTTCATTTAGGGGACAGGTGGACCCCTCATCTGAAAAAAATCGTGCAAGATTCAGACTTATCTGCTAAAAAGGCATCTTCTTAGGGGAGCAACTAAATAATTGCGCCCTATGTTGATTCAGAAAAAATGGTGAAAAATGCATCTTCTTACTAGGTTGTAATCTTTCTAATCTTTTTAAATAATAATAACAATACAAATATATAATAATATTTGTAGTGTTATATTACAAATATTAAAATTACAAATTTTTTATGGTTAAATTATTATTAATTTGGTTAATAATAATTATAGTATATTAATATATATATATATATTAATATACATATATTAACGAATACTCAAAAATAATATATTAGTACTAACTAATTATTATATAAAAGGGTATACATAATAATAACTTAATCCAAAAAAATTAACAAGACAAATTAATAGTATTATATTACAACTATACATATATTAAAATTTTATTGTATATTGAAATTATTATTAATTTGCTTAATAATAAATATTTGATGAATATACTACTTTTATTGATATATTAACAAATACTCAAAAATTATATATTAGTACTAACTAATAATTATTATGTTAAAAGATATAAATAAAAACAACTTAACAAAAAAAAATTCAGAAACACTTAGAGGCGTGATTAACAGTCGCGCCCCTAAGTGGCCCGGGCCCACAACTGCAAAAGCACATGCAGAATGCCTAATTTCAGGAAAAAAAAACGAAAATTCCTTAGGGGCGCGATTATTAATCGCGCCCTTGGCCGTCTATGCAATTTTTAGGGTGCCTCTGGCCCTATCTGTTGAAATTCTTTGCTGCATGACCCTCTGTAAAAATTTTCCCCTTGAGAATGAAAAGTTGATTTGGTGTTTCCATCACTGTATGTCTGTACTAAAAAATATATATATAACTTCTCTTCTTTGAGGTTCACCGTATATAACTAATATCAAGCAAGGATATATAATAATATTAAGCAAGATAGGGTAACATGTATAGTACATCTTTTCTGTATTATGTGGTTATTAATTTATCTAATAAATTTGAAATTTAAATTACTAAAAAAATTATTCATAACAAAATTTTGTAACAAATTAAACTTTTTGATTTTTAGAACCTTTTTGTTATTTTTAAAATATTTTTTAAAAACAGTTCATATTAATATTACAAAAGTATCATTTCTTGTTGTTTTTAAAAAATATTTAAAAAATTAGCAAAAAAGCTCTAAAAATTATGAAATTTGATTTCCTAGAAGATTTTGATATGACGAATTTATTGAGCAACTTATATCTCAATTTATTGAGCAAATTAAATATGCATAACCGCATAGTAAGGAAGAGTGTACTATACATATTACCATATTCTTGCTCAACTAATATATACGTGCAAACATGTTTTGTTTGTACTAAAAAATATTATTCTTGGAAACTTTTTGTTGAAAATGTTTTGGCAATTTCATGGACAAACGTTCAAATTTGATAGAATTTTATAAATCTAAATTCTTAAAAATTAAATTAATTGCAAATAAATAAAATAAGTTTCAAACAACTATAGATTTTTTATATGTCCAATGATTGTCGACAACTGCCTAAAAACAGAAGTAATTAACATCCTCCAATACAAAACAACAATTTATCTTTGAAGTCACAAATTAATATCTTGCTTTTTCTCTAATTGCATGGTCCGGATAATATAATAATAATTAAAATTTTCTGTCAATTAAATTTGAGAGAATTTGAATGTTCATTAGTTCATATATATATAGGAACACAGTTACTTTTACTCTTAATTTTCTTTTTCAAGATAAAATATTAAAATGAAAGAAGTCCTTGTTCATCATTCTCTTTAACGCGACAACAATAGTTAACATAATACTAACAGTGATTATAATTATAAATACCAATAACATAATTATAATTATACAAAAACACACGTGATACATGATATTACTATATGTCTATATCCAAAACTGCATTGTTCAATTGGCAATTTCAAACTTAATGCACGGCATTTGTATATCCTGCATCCTGCTCGATCTCTGAACAAGGTTTTATGCGTGGTGATTCTGGTGAATCGAGCCTGACAATTAAGGACACTTGCACTAAAAAGGATTCCTGTATCATGCAATAGCAACTAGGAAGATACTTTTGACGACTCTTCCATTGATACAATCTCATCTCATGATAAAAATATTGAAGCTATCATTAGCATATATCGTGCTGGAGCCTGGAGGTGAAGATCAAAGATTCTAAGAACAAAGTTGGAGACAGCTCTACCAGTACCAGTTCCGTACCAGAAACATTGAAGCTAGAACAGTAAATTAAAAGAATTTCAAAGAAATTGTTTGTTCCGTACGGAGGTAGGAGCATTATTGCTGAGTTAGTGAGTTGTGAGTGTTGTCCACATCACCTCAGATTTATTCATCTAGCATTTAAATGTTTTATTTAAACAGATAAATTGATCATTTATTCAACATATATAAGTTATTTTGTTTAACAATTAATGTTAACATAATAGTAATTAAAGCTTTATTTTTCCTAACTCAATATGTTTAGTTATTTCTTTAATTTAATAGTAGTGTACTTTTCATAACTAGATTCTTTTAAATGTTGCTAACTTCTAAATAATTTTTTAAATTTTAAATTTTAAATTTTTATATTCTCTAAGTATATATTTCCTTGTTCAACACTATAAATGCAATAGTTTTATTAGTATTAACCCTTAATTTAATCGGTTGTATTAATGTTCTTTTAGTTATTATTAATACTTTTGAAAGTTGGTGATTGAAAAGTTCAGTAAGATGATGCATCGATCGATATATATTGTGTAGAAAATAAAAGCATGGTCAATTTGATAATTTGGCCGGGAGATTTATGTTACCAACAATAATCTCCAAATAAATTTGTAAAATTTATGTTTTTTTTGTCTTCTGTATGATATATAATAGTTATATAAAAGAAGTGATAATATAGTTGTATATATTTACTGACATTTCTCTGAAACAAAGCAATATGCGAGCTGAATTGGATTGGAGCGTGACAATTAAGGACACTTCACACTTGCACTAAAAAGGGCATTTATATACTGTGCCATGCATGCAATTGCAAGATACTTTTGACGAGGCGTTCATGGATACAAATCTCATCTCATGATAAAAATATTGAAGTTATCATTAGGATATCGTGCCCCTACCTCCATTTTCAGAGTTAAGGTGCGGCTGGAGGTGAAGATCAAAGATTCTAAGAACAAAGTTGGAGACAGCTCTACCAGTACCAGTTACGTACCAGAAACATTGACGCTAGAACAGTAATATTATAAGAATATAATTTCAAGGAGATTGTTTCTTCCTTACTTTATTAGTTTATTCAAGGAAATTGTTTCTTCCGTACCGAGCTAGAAGCATTATTGCACGAGTCGTAAGTGCTGTCCGCATCACTTTAGATTTATTCATTTAGCATTTGTATATTAATTTATAACATGTAAATTATTTTGTTTTACATTTATAGTTGATATATGAGTAAAAAAGTTCATTCTTCTAACTCAAATCTTTCAGTTGTTTCATCAACTCAATTGCAGTTTACTTTTCATAACTAGATTTTCTAATTTTTGCTAAATTTCCAACATTTTCAAATTTACTATTTTATCTTTTTTTGCATCTTACTTTCTCCACTCAGCAATATTAATAGAGCGAGGTTACGATACTTTACAAAGTATCAACCAAGCGGTATTTCATCTTCGTATTTTCAATTTCAAAGTTCAAACATTCGATCTAAGCCATTGAACTTATCTTCATATTATAATCTATCGGAGACTGACTTTTATATTTTTTAGAATTTTTTACTATTCTGTAAAAGAGTGCAAAAATTAAATTTGACAATTTTTAAACCATCAAATTTGGATGATTTTTCACCTCTATAAAAGTAGTAAAAAAATTTAAAGAATGTAAAATTCGGCAGTGGCAGAAGATACAGCTGAGAGGCCACATACTCCGGTGGTGGAATCAATGGCCCTGCAGAAAGTGGAAGTACGGGGAGTCAAACACCTTCTGTGAAGGAATCAACCCCAAGATGAAGGAAGTGCAAGTCTCTTAACAGTTTAATCTGATTAGCCTAGACTTAATTGCTGAACAATTACTATTTTGCAAATCTAGACTTGTTATCTGATGATGTATTTTGGGATCATAACATTCAGTAGTTTACTTTTGATGAAGACCCATCCAATTATTATGACACAAAGAAATAGAATCCAACAATTCTATCCTGGAATGTGCGAGGTCTCAACGACCGCCACAAGAGAACCCAGGTAAAAGCGACAGTAACGCGCAACAAACCAGATGTACTGTGTTTGCAAGAGACGAAAATGGCATTCATGGAGCCTACCACGATAAGAGAGACAATAGGTAGGAGATTAGATGACTACGTCTTGCTACCGTCCACTGAAACAGTGGGTGGGATCCTTCTTGCCTGGAACACAACAATCTACGAAAAAGAGGCAGCAAGGATTGCTGACCACTCAATCCATGTCACGCTTAGTTCCGAACAAGACGGATCGAAAATACAAGTGTCTGGAGTATATGGGCCATGCAACGTGAAAGAACACTCAACCTTCTTCTCAGAATTGGCAAATAGCAGGCTAGCAGATAGCACACCATGGACATTGTTCGGAGACTTCAATCAAACTTTAGGTCGTTCAGACAGGTCCAACGAAGGGAGTAGGTCGTTCAGACAGGTCCAACGAAGGGAGAAGGCCAAACAAGCATTTCCAGTGACTAATCAGTGGACTTGAACTTATAGATATCCCACTTCTAGGCCGACAATACACATGGTCAAGCCAAAGGCCGAATTCGACGTTCGTCCGCCTCGACAGATTCCTAATCAATGTGGCATGGAATGACAAATTTCCAAACACAAAGCAAACTGCACTCTCGGCACCAATTTTCGATCATTGTCCCTTACTCAGTCAATACCAAACGACATTCCCACTTCCAAATACATTTCGGTTCGAAAACCTTTGGCTAGCCAAACCAGAATTCCAAGAAATATTGGAACTATCATGGAACAACCAGCCCACGGCAACCAATCCGACCTTTCTGGCATCGAAGCTCACATCACTAAGGAAGGCAATCAAGGTCCGGGCAAAAGACAGAGTGGGAAATGTCAGACAACAACTCGAAACAAGCTACACAGTCCTGACTTAGCTAGACAGAGAAGCTGAACGGCGCAGACTCACAACACTTGAGAACCTCACGAGGAATCTCATCAAGCAACGGGCAACAACTCTACAAAAAGATGAAGAAGTACTCTGGCGACAGAGAGCGAAGAGACAGTGGGTAAAATTAGGAGACAAAAATAACAGATTTTTCCATGCAGTCGCATCGACGCAAAAGAGAAGAAATTGGATTCAATCAGTCACAAAGAAGGGTCGAGAAGTGACAAAAGAAAAAGAAAAAGCCAAAGTATTCCTCTCCTATTTTCGCAATCTCATGGGCTCGAACAGCAACACTACACAACGTTTCGGTATGAGTGACCTTTTTCAAGAATACCAATACCACCAAGACGAGACAGAGACATTAACCAAAGAGCAAACGGACGACGAGATAAGAACATCGATCAAATCATTGGGGACGAATAAAGCAGCGGGACCGGATGGATTCACAGCGGAATTCTATAAAAAGTTTGTAAACCTCCTAATGCCAGATCTCCTGCAAACTTTTCGATGTGTACTGCAGCAACCAGAACTATCCGTGGCACCGCTGAATGACTCATATATAGCACTCATCACAAAAACTGACCACCCTCAAAGCCCTACTGACTTCAGACCGATAAGCTTGGTGAATGGCATTCAAAAAATCCTAGCAGCAAGACTTCAGCCGCACGTCCAGAATCTGGTAAACAAGACACAAACTGCATTCATTAAAGAAAGGAATATACTTGAAGGTTTCCTCCACGCACAGGAAATCATTCACGATGCCTCCAAGCAGAAGAGGCAAATAGAAATACTGAAACTAGACATCAAGAAGGCTTTTGACACGGTGAGCTGGGAGTTCCTCTTAGAAGTCCTACAAGCCAAGCGCCTCCCTCAGAAATGGCTGTTGTGGATCAAAAACCTAATTCTATCGAGAAGCTCACGAATAATACTGAACTCAGTTGCGGAAAAAAAAACTTCATCTCAAGAGAGGGGTCATACAAGGCGACCCGCTGGCACTTGTCCTATTTATCCTGGCAGCAGACTTCCAACCAGCCTGGCTGCACAAACTTGTGACTCAAAATCTCGTCCAGCCAATCACTCCATCAAGCAAAGTCTGCTTAACCTATGCGGATGACGCGCTACTCATTGTCAAACCAACAAAACAGCAAATAAGGTTGGTAAAGCTAATTCTTGATGTATTCAGGGCTCTATCGGGACTGCAGGTTAATCTTGACAAGACTGAAATGATTCTCACGGTAGCATCGACCTCTCGAACGGCACAATTAACGACCATCCTCCCATGTATACCATCAAACTTCCCGACCAGATACCTCGGCCAACCACTCAAGGACAAGAGCTTAACAAAGGCAGACTACGCACCGCTAATTGAAAGAATCAAAGGGAAGTTAGCGGGATGGAAAGCTTTGCTACTATCAATCGGGGAAAGACTAACCTTATGCAACGCCGTTCTATCTGCAATGCCCACATATCATATGATGGTATTCTTGCTACCAAAAAGCGCCATTGCGGAAATCGACAAAGTGAGGCACCGATTTATATGGCACGGCCACAAAGAAGGGGCCCTGATAAAAAAAGGTCAAAATATGGTAGCGTGGTCCATAGTGACTAAGCCAAAATCGCAAGGAGGATTAGGGGTGCGGGATATACACATCGCTAATATCAGCCTCCTCTTAAGATAACCGTTCAAATGGGACTCCACAAATGGATTATGGTGGCACTAGCAGAGAGAAACACCACCCTGGGAAAGCAGAAATACGACACCTTTTTGGAGCAGCATCAAAAGAATAATCCCCCATTACCAAGCTTGCACAGCAAGAACATCTGATACCACAACTTGGATACGAGCGTCCAGCGGAGTATACTCGAGCAAAACTGCGTACAGGTTCCTCATCTCCGTACCAGCAGTTTCCTCGCAAATTACAGCAATTTGGCAAATCCCGGCGCCACCGAGAGTCCAGATATTCACATGGCTGCTGTTACAGAACAGGCTCACAACGTCTGACAACTTACGAAAACGAGGTTGGATGCTTCCAAGCATCTGCCACATGTGCCGTGAGGAGGCAAAAACATCCCAGCATCTTTTCATTACCCGTTCATACGCGCAATCAATAAGAGCAGCTATTGTGCAAAATCGGCTGAGGGATCGACTGGCTTTCAAATACACAGGTCTGAACTCACACAACCTCATTGAACAGCACGCGACCACACTATGGGCAAAGCTGGAAATTGCAACAAACTTTGTGTTATGGCGAGAACGCTGTCGGCGTATATTCGCAGACAGGAGACAGGGCTACTCCGCCACAGCTTACGAAGTAGAGGAGGAAAACACAAATTGGTTCCATGAAGACAACTAAAACTCAAGTCGAACACATCAGAAGAAGGGGGCGCAGACTAATACCCCTTGCGACGATTTTTTTTTGTATTTTTCGTAATATAAACAACGCATTACAAATACTGCATGTAAATAAACAGGTGTAATAAACTTCAAATAAATGGAAATTAGGGGGATTCTACCCCCTTCTTTTTCTAAAAAAAAAACTCTCCTGATTATGTCTCTCATCTTATTTGCAACTCGCAATTCATAAATAGTTATTATATTATATTATATCATATCATCATCATTATTGTTATCATAATTATTAATATTTTTATTATTTTAATTGACACTTACCAAATTATAATTTCATTCTTTCGAATATTCAAAAATAATATTTTCTATTAATATTTCAAAATCGCATTGTTCTGTTCTTATTATTCTTCTATCACTTTTCTTCTGTTATTTGTTATTTCTTGATTTGACAAAGTGTCTTGCAATTGTAAGATACTTTGACTAGTTTTCATGAATAAGATCTCATGATCTCCTCTCATGATCAAGATATTGAAGTTATCATTGGGATAGTTTCAGAGTTGAGTTGTCGCTGATGGTGAAGATCCAAGATTCGTACCAGGAACATTGAAGAATAGTAATATAACAATATTTCCAAGCAAATTGTTTGTTCGGTAAGGAGCTAGCCAGCTAGCTGGATCCGAATCCGCTGTAGCGTAGTACCACGCTACAGTAAATGAACGGTCTGGATCGATCGTCAACTTTGCGATCGACCGCCAGTGATGAAAATCAGGAGGGCATTTATACTTTAGCACGAATCTTGATGCAATTAGTGAAAATCGAACGGTCCAAATGCTACGCTACACCATCTCGTGCAGCAGCAGATTCGGTTCCCACCTAGCTAGGTGTCTATGTCATTAGTGCACGAGTCATGAGATCTGTTTACTTAACGTTAGCGTCTATATGTTATTTTATTAAAACATACAAATTGTTTAACTAATTATTCTATTTAATATATAAATTATTTTCTATGTCCGTTCGGTTTCTAATGTAAAGAAGGTCTTCAATTAAAAAATATATATTAATTAATTATAATTAATTTAATAATAATGCTTCCATGTCTTGCAAATTTGCTTCCAAAATTGTAATTATATATAATTGTTACCCAAAACAATTTATCAGTTAAATTAAATCGTTTATCTAGTAAATTAAAAACCGGGTGAACGCTAGATGGATAGTTTTAAAATAAACTTCTATTTTTGTTCTTATTGCATCTATTAGACTATTATACATTTTGGGTGTGTTTGGATCACCAAAAATAGCACTAACCATGGATAAGTGTTGCTATCCACACAAAAATGTGATCCAAACATGATTTAGTAAGTTATGAGTAGTGTTGGTTAGTGCTATTTTGCTAATCTAACAAAATGATAGGATTAGCAAATTTGCACATGTCATGGGGGTCCGAATCTGCTGCTCGTAAATCCCTGCTTGCTTCCCTGCTTGTCTTCGATCCGACCGCTCGATCGCAACGGACGGCTGTGATTTGATTCAGGGGACAAATGCTTTGGTCGTTAGATGAGTTTTGAACGGTGCAGATCGAAACAAGCAGGGAAGCAAGCAGGGATTTACGAGCAGGAGATCCGGTTCCATGTCATGGTTAGCAAAATTATTATTTTATTACATTGTTATCATCATCTTGATATTATTATTTATTATTATTATTATTATTATTTTAATTGTCATTATTTTATTATTATTATTGTCATTATTAGTTTATTAGTATTATTATAATTATAATTATTATTTTTATTATTATTATTGTAATTATCATTATTTTATTATTATTATTATAATTGTCATTATTATTATTATTTTAATTGTCATTATTTTATTATTATTGTTATTATTATATTATTATTATTATTATAATTGTCATTATTATTATTTTTATTATTATTATTGTAATTATCATTATTTTATTATTATTATAATTGTCATTATTATTATTGTATTATATTATTATTATTATTATTTTAATTGTCATTATTTTTATTGTCATATTATTTAATTAATATTATTATAATTATTATTATTATTATTTTTATTATTATTATTGTAATTATCATTATTTTATTATTATTATAATTGTCATTATTATTATTATTATTATTATTATTTTAATTGTCATTATTTTATTATTATTGTCATTATTATTTTATTAGTATTATTATAATTGTCATTAATATTATTTTTATTATTATTATTGTAATTATCATTATTTTAATATTATTATTATGTTAATTGTCATTATTTTATTATTATTATTATTGTAATTATTATTATTTTATTATTATTATAATTGTCATTTATTATTATTGTAATTAACATTATTTTATTATTATTATTGTAATTATCATTATTTTATTTTTATTATTGTAATTATCATTATTTTATTATTTTATTATTATCATTGTAGTTATCATTATTTTATTATTATTGTATTATTATTATATTATAAATTAATATCAATATTTTATTATTATTATTATTATCGTTAAAAAAACTAAAATAATTTATTATTTTACTAATTATCACTATCACTACTCCAAATGTGCAATCAAAACAACATTTTCACTAACCTAGATAGCACAAAATTAGCACTATTTTTGCACTAACCTAGATAGCAAAAAATAATCACTATTTCAACCACTAATCTAAATAGCACTATTTTTGCACTAACCATGACATGATCCAAACGCACCCCAATGTACTCTTTTTTGGGAGAAAATATTGCATCTATTACACTTGTTATTTACTGTCTTCTTTTGATTGGCACATATGAAATTATCCTAAAATTAAAAGCTTTGCAGAAGCGCGCTGTTTAAATTGAAATAGGTTTTTTCAATAACTGCGCCAACAATTTTTTTGTGAAATCATTACTCATTTATCTTAGAAAAGGGCCCAAATAAATAAAATGGCATATTTCCAACTCAATTGTGAAATCAATTTCACAACTTTTTTTCTAAACCCAACCAAAAGCCACCAAATCCTATTTGTTAATTAAAACGCCCAAATAATTTTGGGCCTAGCGTCGTAGAATATAAAAAGCTGGATTTCATGAAGAGCCCGTTTCCATTGTTTATCAAAATACATGGCCATTGCACTTGCACATAGATGGTCCATTAAGTCCCCATCTTTTTTGTGAAGAAATTTTTTTCAAAGTGCACAAGTTTTATGAAGTACATAAAAGCCTGATTTTCTTTGTCACCAGATTAATGCAATAGTTAACACCAAATTAGTACAAAAAATGTATTTTCTCAAGTGAAGACATCTCTATATAGTACAAAAAATGTGCCTAATTTCTCAAATGGAAATGGATGTCACAATCAAGCACACTGATTGTTGTCACATCTTTGAATTGCGTTTAATAGGTGGGATAAAAAGGAGAGAAGGGTTTTTAAAAGTGTGCTCTCCTTCAAACTACGAGCAGATAATGAGATAAGGTTTTGAGGATTCTTACAACATAAATAAACGCCACACACAAGAGAATCTGATTATTTGTGAATACAACTTGTTTCTTGCTTGTATTACCATGCCTCCTGAAGGGTATCATCAACTCCAACTCACCTTCTTTTTTCAGAAATGTTTCTCTATCGCTCTCCAGATATTGGTACCACAGTATACCTCCAGACATGCCACCGTTATTGGCAATGCATTGGAGCATCCAGAGATGGAAAAATCCTAACCTGAGATGATGCTTGAATCAGAATCTGGAACAAAATCTGATGCAATCGGATTTATTTATTGAGTCGAGGTTCTAAGGTGGAATAAATATAGGCCCGATCAATTATTAATTAATCCAATCAAGTCTGAATTTTACGACATAAAAAGTTGGTGTGTGCCGTGTGCGTGCTCTCATACTTCCATTAAAAACAAAAAATATTGAATCATAACTGTTGATTTAAAGTTAGCATTACATTTTTTAGTCCAATTAATTTATTAAATGAGAGTACGGAAGTAAACCCTAAATAATTATACTAATATATTCCACTGGACTGAATCTTTTGGAACTAAAGGGAGAAATAAAATTGTAAAAACAAATTCAACTTTTTTAATAAATTCTGTCTCTAACTTGAATTGACTTGATTGGAATTGAAGTGTGAAATTGATTGATGCTGTGTTTCAGAGTATTTGGATTGTTTTCAAGGAATTTGGATCAAACTAGGTTAGTTCGATCGATCATGTCAGTAAAATAGAATTAACTACATACATACATTCTCTCGGATTTGTGCATTGAAGAACGGATTACAGAGTATAGGTTGTGAATTGTGTGGTATCAGTTGCTTTGCTTACAGTTACAGTACTGTTACAGACATAAATACACAAATTTTATATTTTTTTTTTATAGTAACTCTTAAACATGCATGGAATCTCTCAAATGAACTACATTTCCTTCAAATAATACCAATAGTTGATATTGAAAAATGCTACTCAAATTAACCATTTTCTTCACAGTATAATCATGAGTTATTGCATGCTGTTAATTCTGTTGAAGGCATCTCAGTACAGTGTGTTTCTTGGATGCTTCAACAACACCAACACATTGACATTGCTTGGTTGAATCAATCACAGATACTGATATCTGATGCACCGAAATTAACCGAAAGGTACGGTCCGTCTTTGTTCCCCTTGTTTCTACGCCTTGTCTAGAATTGAAGGGCCACCTAAACAATATAAATTCCTCTAGGTAAATATTGGAGCAATTTATGTTGGAGCTGGACTATGGTACTTAACAAAATACCACTCATGCAATATTTTGCCTTCGTACCTCTAATTTCAAAATTCAAATGACTAATTTAAGCCGTTGAACTTGATCTTCATATTAAAATATCTTTAAAGACCGAATTTTACATTTTTTAGAATCTTTATACAATTTTGTAAATGATGAAAAGTTTGTTAATATGACAATTTGTGGACAAAGTGCAAAAATTAACGCAATTGAATGGTTGAAAAATGCTTTGAACCCAAATTTCATCGCAGCCCTTTGAATCTCTCCCACTTCCGATAGACAAAAGCACCACAAATCACATATGATAAGTTTTACATATAATTTTATCCTTAGATTAGATGATGGGTTTGTGTCCTGTGCCATGCAGGACAGTACAATGTATCAGACAACCGGCTCAGATAAATTGTAGGAAGTCCTGAGATTGAAAACATGAATCTCAGAACAGTACAGCACAGATCAGAGACGATCGACATTGTGTACAATAGTTAGTCGTGCGGTATCGAATTGATCTCACTCAAATCTTTTAAGCCCTTCCCATTTTAAATAGTTCATCTTTCTTGGTAATTGGTATATATACTACAAGTTTGAAAAATCCTGTTCTTTGTGGCGGTTCAGTTTCAGTTCATCTCATACTGGTAAACTAACAAAACGCATATTTAATTTCGCTACATTCCATCTTAATACAGTGTCTACTATCCAATTCAAATCAGATGGTCCTTGTCTTGGTAATTATGTTTCAATGTTCTACACGCAAAACTTTAAAAAACCAAATGTCACCAAATAGTTTTAACATATTAATGCATCAGGTGCAATCAGTCCCATGTGCACCTACCGACCAGTTGCTTCCTCAGATAAGGAAACAACCAACCACACATAGATAAATATTTTGCGACCACATATAAATAATATACTTTAGCACGTTGGATGCCAGTACGCTTCTTCTCTTCGTTTCACCATTTCTACCACGCATCCAACGCACTTTTCTTTGTTCCCCCCTTTGCTTCCCTATATTTACTTCATCATTTGAAATCTATAGGAGGCCCAAGAGGGGGAAACCGAAACTGCTACTGCGCTAAACGGTATAGCGCAGGACGTGTGCCGTCCGATTTGCCTTAAGATTCATGCTCCAAAATTTGACTCTTTCTAATTTTCATCGCTAGCGGTTCGTTATAAATGAGCGGTCGATTCGAACCCTTGAATTCGGTGTAGCGCGGCATAGCGCATTAGCAAATTCAGATCCCAAAAGAGGATATAAAAAAAAGAAAAAAGTTATTCAAGAAACCATGCAAAAGAAGAAACGAGGCCACAATAATTGAGACTTTTTGACATCCCTCACATATTACTCTTGCAAAGTATATTACACTTGCAAAGTACAAAAGAGACTGCTTCTCTCCCACACGCAAAACAAACTAGATTCACACTTGCAAGAAAATTCACCTCACAACTTGCTGTTAAATTTCACCATGTTTATATTCTGGGTTTAGAGATGCAAATGGATCAGATTCAGATAGGAGAGTAGTCAAGTTATATTGTATTTGCTTTTAAATTTTTTCATATATAAATAAGATATTAAATTTATATGAATTGGATTACAAATATGAACTGAACAATGAAGTAACAAAATACATACAATTTATTAAGAGTAACTTTTCCAATACTATTACTGATAAAAGTTAGAATTAATATTACGTATCTGAATTCTAAATATAATTTTGAAAACATAAATTATTGTCATAATCTATTTTAAAGCACTGATACTTACATTTTGGAAATGGAAATATTAATAATTATAATTCAAAATCATATCCGTATATATATTATATTCAGATATCCATACCTAAATTTGTGAATTTGGACTAAGAGCATCTTCATCTCTGAAATTTTCTGAGTTTCTAATCTGACGTGGCAGTTTGTAACTCAGTTTCAGAGATGTAAGAAAATTTCTTATTTAGAAACTTTGATTGAGAGTTTCTTATTTAGAAATCTTGATTGAGAGTTTCTTATTTAGAAATTTTAGTTCAGAGTTTATAAACTCTGACCTGACGGTATCATTAGTTAAAAATTAGTTGATGTGTCGATTAAAAATTCTAATTACAATTTTAGAGATGTAGGAGTTTAGAGACTAAAAAAAAAATTTCTTAATCTGACTAGCAGTTATTTAGAAACTCAAAGAATTTTAAAAATAAAGATTCTCTAATACGGAGTGAATAGTACCGCTCCTTGTGCACTCCTACTTGTTACATTTTATCGCACAAGCATTTTTTTTTCTATCTATTCATTTAATGTCGCATTTAAATTAGTAACTATGATATTTGGTGACCAAATTTCATTTTGTCAGACACCGAAGAATGGCGATGATTGCGTTAGGTTCATTTATTAAGCATGATTTTTCATTTATATCAGCACATATTTTCTGAGATTTCCAGATAAATGATTTATTTTCTGTGTTGTCAGAAGAGAAAATAAATCCTCCTTGATTAATTTATAGAGAGTTTAATTGTACAAGTTTTTATTTATTTATTAATCCACGAAGCAACAAAAGTATCTTTCAAATTAACAACACCAAATAAAAGTCCGATGAAAGAAGAGTTTGGACAAATTCAAACTAACAAAAAAATTAGCACTAAAATAAGAACATGTGGGGACATATTTATAATTTTCTTGTGCTTCACAATTATTAGATTTTAACATTTTAAAATTCTAGCAATTGGATATGATTTCCCTTCTCTCTACGGAAGCCCAAAGGGTTGTCAAGTCAAAATAAAATGGTGGCCCAATCAGAGGCCCACTAAAGGGGCCCACCTAATTCAAGGCATTTGGTTTGTATTGACATTATTGCCCCTCTGTCAGAGCTTTGCTTCTCTTTGTGGCTCCCCACTACGTACCATTCAATATATTATAACTTCAATTTTCTATGCATAGACATTTATGCGATCACACTTTCTGAAAAAACATTATAAAATTGTTTTTTTTTTATTGCAGATAGTCTCAATACGAGACTTCAGTCTCCAAGACAACAAAATAGTATCAAGTTCTTGATATAGGAAGTCTATATCATTATACAAAGAAAAGTAAAGAAAAACTAAAAAATATCAGGAATCTCTCAGCACTCTATAACTAAGAGAACCGAATAATCCTGAAAGATAACAACCCAGTAAGCATAGCAACTCATCAAAACAAAAGTCAGTCTAGCAGATCAGTGTCAGAATCCTCAGCTGAAACAGTCTCTGGGTCCCTACCAGCTCCCCCTCCAGCCTGCAAATTGTGAGAGCTAAAAGAAGAAGAAGCCACCCTGCTAAGTGCTCCTACCCAATATTGGACCAAACTCATGGTCATACATCCAAGTGTGTTAAGTAGTTTAATGCATAAAACATTATAAAATTATAATTTCAATTTCACACACAAGTACTAAATTCGTTATCTAAAATAGAATAAAGATCGGTCCGTGTTCAAGGTTGGAAACCTTGGACACGACTGAATGAATTTGTATCATTGATTAAAATATATTATAAATCTTTGTCGTTGATTTTTCAGTAGAGATTAAGTGTGGCGAGTTATTTTGTGTATTTTGTGTAGAGAGCGATTTTATGAGGTTTTGGAATTGACAACATAATTATTACGTCTTATCTGTCGTATTGTTCTATTCGTATTAATCGTGTATCTTTATTATTATATTTAATACATTATTAATTATGCTCTTTTTATTAATTGTATGAATATCAAAAGTCACTCATTAAATGTACGAATATCAAGATGTATATATTTTCATATTATGTACGTATAAAATATTTCATATTATATATACATACATAGATACATCATATATTATAAATAATATTATGTGTATATTTTCATATAATCTACATAAAAAATATTTCATATTGTATGTATTTTTCTATATCACTTTAAGTTTAACATTGTAAAACAATTATATAAGAGGAGGGTTCCAATGCCTACTTTTCTTGTGCCTCATCATGTTCATTAACTTAAAAAAATAATTAATTAATTTTTTAAAACTTTAAATATCAAAACTAATTGATTGAATATTTCATATATGTCATAATACACGTGTATAAAAAATATTGTAACATTTTTTATACACGTGTATTATGACATATATGAAATATTCAATCAATTAGTTTTGATATTTAAAGTCTTAAAAAATTAATTAATTATTTTTTTAAGTTAATGGGCATGATGAGGCACAAGAAAAGTAAGCATTTGATCCCTTCTTATTATATAAATCATATTATGTATTTCACATCCTATACTACAAATTATATTATGTGTATATTTTTCATATCATGCGTATATAGTTCACATGTATATAACTCATATAATTCATATAATTATTTTCATATCGCATGCATGTATATACCTCATATGTATTTTCATAAAATAATTAATAAAATTTTGAATAAAAAATAATATAAAAATAATGTATAAAATTTTATGCATATATATCCGTTCTGATTAGATTAAACGAAGCTCAAATTTCAGGTCTAGTCTAGTTACATATCATGACGGAGAAGATATAGACCAGCGTGTGATGTTGCTACAAGGTTGTTTATCCAAAGCAACCACTAAAAATGTGTACCAACTAATTAAAGTTCTCAAAATGTATTCCAACTAATTAATGACTAAATTATGTTAAAAATGAATGAAATCCGTGGTCCAAGATGTCATAAATATAGTTGTCAATGTTCATAACACCTATATATCTCATTAGCTGAATGATAACATGTTGTATTATTGTTGTCCTTTTTGTTAATAAATGTAGGTGATGATAAACAATATCATAGTATAACAAAGATTTTATATATGTTACAATTCATTGACATCTAATCAGTATGACTATGATATGATAATGTTGTTTGGCATTTTCTTTTCAACATAATTCATTGATCCAATTTTGTATATATTGAAAAATTATAGGACTAGCATAGTCAAAATAATAAAAAAAAATGATTCATTAATAAGCATATACTCAAGAATAATAGTTAGGACTTAGGAGGAACATTTATCAAATACAGAAATTCAGGTAGCTTTTGTTACAAGTGGAATTTTCTTGGGAATGTCATGGCCTCGTTACTTCAAAACTTATAAATATTTTATTTATTGTTCAAATGGAGGATAAAGAAATCATAGAAAAACATGGAATGGTGTTGAATATCACTCAAAAAATTGTACAAATTAATAAAACTATTTGAAGGTTTAATAAAAAGGCTATCGTCTACAATACATTTGAAAATTCAAAGTATACCATGCTGAAAATGCTCTTAATAGAAGTTGAAGTTTAACAAATAAAAAAAATGCATTTCACCTATAACATTTTAAAAATCAATTCATATTGGGCTGTCCAGTGAAAATGATTAGGATCATTATTTCAAAGTAACACAATTTAATTTGAGGTAATTGCAAGGTTTAGTTGTCATGTCAAGTATATAAATAAACTAAGATTATTTCTTGAATTTTCAAAAAATGTTTACTAAACAAAAAAAAAACTGAATATTTAAAATTGAGATAATTTTTTACAACATTTACATTCAGAAAATGATAGACGTAAATAAATATCTTTTCAGAAATTTTGAAACTCTACAATTAAAAATGACATTATGACTCGTGCATAAATTGCTTAAAAAGGACTATTGACAATTAATGTAGCATAAAGAAAATTTCTTTTATCTCAATCTTCTTTATAGATTATAAGGAACTAAATTCGCTGCTCGTCAAATTCCTTCTTGTTATCTGCTTGTTTCGATCTGGACCGTTCAAAACTCATTTAACGATCAAATCATCTGCCCCCTAAATCAAATCACAGTCGTTCGTGACGGTCGATCGATTCGTGACGATCAGATCGAGACAAGTAGGATTTTGCTTGCCTCAAATACAAACAACAGATTCGAATCCGGATTATAGATTAAACATGACCTCCTCTACCTAAAATAATTCATGGCAAAGATTTCTTCTCTACCTAAATTAGTTTTATAAATTAGTTTCCAAGACCATTAATTGCTAGTACAAGTAGAAAATGAGTATATATATACCTCAACAAAACCTCCTCTACCTAAACTTGTTCATTTCATCTATTTTAATTTTTTGTTGAAGGGACATCAAGAAAACTGAGTATAAATAAACAGTGTTATATGTGTAAAAAAATATATATATAAATTTCAAGTGTGCTTCAACTTTCAATAAACAAGACAAATTATTGTTCAAATATTCTATAAATGTTATACTATACTCATGAACTATATATATAATAGCAGTTGGAATTCTTCTCAATCATCTTTTAAAAAAATTGCTTTATTAGGCCATCAAATTAAATGTGTTCAAAGAGTACCTTGCTTTCTGCTTTCTTCTTCCCACCTCCTAACAATTGGATTGTTAGCAACAACAAATAGTTCTTTTGCTTGTCAGACAGAGGCTATTACAAGTTTTGTTATTTTGGTTAAACATTTGAGCTTTTTAATTAATATTTTCTTCTATTTTTTTCTTAATTTACGTTGTAGTTGAAATTAATAATTTTCCAAGTTGAGTCTTAGTGCCAATCAGATGAGAATAAAATGCTTCTTTCTTAGATAACTCTTCTAAGAAGTTATTTAATCCGATTTTTTTTTGACACAAATACAAATTTATAATAATGTACAATAAAATTGTTTATGCAAGTTGACATTTATAATTAAACTCTACGTCTTCAACTACAAACATCAAATTGTGTTAATGTTCCTTCCGTTGTATTCTTTTAATTGCTCAAGTAAAACAAATTCATATTGCATATATATATTTGACTATTTTTTAATGATTGTTATCATTTTAGTCCTTATAACTTTGAAAGTTGTAAAAACATTTAAACAATATGGTTGCATTTTATTCAGCATTTTCAAAATTTAGAAGTTAGTTTAACTTCTACATGTAATTGAAAATACGCTCTTCGTTATCTCTTGCTTAAATCTCTCTCCAAAT
The DNA here is from genome assembly GCA_964058865.1 of Eleocharis quinqueflora. Lineage (NCBI taxonomy): Eukaryota > Viridiplantae > Streptophyta > Magnoliopsida > Poales > Cyperaceae > Eleocharis > Eleocharis quinqueflora. Next base: position 192,608 of record CAXKVX010000280.1, on the reverse strand, counting down.
TTCAAAAGATCATGCGTGTTTATTTTTTATTCTATCTCAAACTCATTTCAAGATTTATCTTTAGTTAGAACCTATGTTGTACGGGAGCGGGTGCGAGTGCGGGTATCATATCTGATACGGTGCTGATGCGGCGATAAGTCATTTTTCAAATTGCTAGAATACGGCAAAGTATATATAAAATAATAAAAATTCATATTATTTATTAAAATATATATAATATGTAACAACTTAGATCACAAACACATATTTGTTGTAGTGGTTTGTACTTTTGATAAGACAAAATTATATATGTTTAAACTAGGATTACTTGTGTTAAATATATCGTGTTTTGTAGGTTTTAGAAGTAATTAAGGTTAAATTAAATTTGTTTTGTTTGTCTTGTAAGAGTTCAAGATATTGTGCTACTTTAGTACATACATTTTATTGCACGAATCAAGAGTTAGAATGTCCTAAATGATAAGTCAAGATTGTAAAGCTCTTATTTAGCTTTTCAATGCACTTTAAATCATCTAAATCGGAGTTTGAATGAAGGACTAAACGTTACACACTGAAAAATATCCTAGTCGTATTTTGCCGTATTCTAGTTATATTCTATATTGTATCATCATATTCCAGTCGTATCTCATACGTATCCTGTCGTATCCGACCAATCAACAATATTAAAATATTACAATACGCCACGTAGAGTATCGGATGCGTATCGCACGCGTAATCGTATCGGATACGTATCCGATATGCGTGCGGCAGAATTTTGAAGTATCAGAATAACATAGGTTAGAACTTTTACACAACCTCTTAAATATTTTAATTGACGACATTTTTCATTTATAATGTTATTACTAATTTGGTATATGTTACTGGAATGTTTTCATGCTCTTTTTCCTTATAAAAAGCACGCACTTAATTTGGCCGACAAATTTACGTATAAATGGAAGTACGAATGTACGATAGTATAATAATTAAAAAATATATAATAATAGCATAAGCGACCTACTGTTCAACAAATTTAAATTGGTGGCTTTTTAGCTCAAATGTTTACATTATATTCGAGTTTATTTCAATGTTAATTATTTTGTAGAATTCGTACATATGCTCTTCTTGTTTGCAGGCTTATTTTAAACCTACTTAAAGTATATTTAGCTGAAATATTACATAATGTATTTGCGGACTTCAAGTGAAGAATTTCGAGTTCGAAATTCAATAAAAATAAAAAATAACTGAGGAATTTTATATCACTTTGCTAATATTTGAAGACAAAAATCACTCATCTATTCTTCAAAAAAAAATTACTACAAGGATTCAAATAGTTTTATATTTATGCCTCCCTTTCTGGAATAAAAATTTTGGTCGGCCCTCCTGATTTTCAACGCTGCCACAACGTTGAGAGTTGCCCACATAATATTTGCTACAGTGTCCACACAGTAAAGCTACCAATTTTCAGTTGGAAATTCGTGACCATTTCAGAAGATACATATCTCCATTTCTCATCAATATGAATAGAAGTCCGAAGGTTTCTATTTAGAATGAGTTTGCTATTGAATAATTTTGTAAATACAAATTATTTACAATCATTAATGTTTATTAATAAGTGTGTAATCAAATTAATTTTGTCACTAATAGTAGTACAATCAAATTAAACTTGATTTTGATTCATAATAGAATTAGCATCTACTTATTCCACAGTGTTTGAGTTGACATTTTTTATGAACTTTCGAAAATGAAAATTTGTAAGTACTTTGATTGTCAAATGTAAATACCGGTGATATCATTAAATATAAATGTTTTAGGATGCAAATAAAAATTGCACTATGCTCTTAGCTCAAAACTTATGAAGTCATCTTAAAAAATTCGAAGCAAACATTTCATGAACTCTGGAATAGAAATATTTTATCTCATAAATTGATATAAAGAAATTATTGATCATGATAAATCAAATTTTAAAGATGATTAAATATATTTTTTCAGTTAAAAATACGGAAGGTCTTGAAATTCCTATGACTCCTTAATTTTACTCTTTACTCGTTAGTATAGATACTATGTTAGTATTTATTATCTACATTGATATTTTCGTAATGTTGTTGTTGTTGTTATTGTACTAACGAGTTCTAAGAAAAGTTAATCTTAATTACTGAATATGCATTTTTTAGATTAATAATATTTCTAGTTAAGCAAAATAAAAAAAAATCGTATGGAAAATGAGAATTTGAAATTCAGTTGATTAAAAAAATCAAACTTAAATTAAAGTTGAGTGACAAAATATTCTCTATCTCCATCTAAAAGGAAAAAAGAAAAACTCCTAGCAGTACAATTCAAATAATATTTAGTCTATTATCAACATTATTAAATCAGCACTCTTTACTATTTTCTCATATTACTCTCATGCTATTCAAAATTTCAAATATATCATGGGAGTTGAAACGTAGATACTACATTTGATATCCATTATTGATACTGATTTTATTATGCACCTTTAATTGTGTTATCCTGCACATTATTTGAGTTATTATGCATGTTATTTTTTGTACTAAAATAATTATAAATGTTATCAATTTTATTATGCATCTTTAGTGAAGTTATCATGCATATTATTTGAATTATTATGCACATTATTTTTTGTACTGAAATAGTTATACATGTTATTTTTTGTACTGAAATAGTTATGGTATAATATGCATAATAACTCAAATGATGTGCAGGATAACTCAACTAAAGAATATAATCGATATCAATAGTTGATATCAAATGTGATATCTACGAAACATTATCCATATATCATTTAGAGTAATTGATAAATTAGCATTTTACCGGAACGTTTAACTAGATATTCTTAACTTTGTCCACACCACCATAAAAATTGAGATAAAACTTCTTTTTAACTTTAGATTCTCCACACGCTAAAATTCTTTTAACAAGCTTATTAGCTTTTTGCATAGGGTACCCCTTTAACAAAAAGGAGCGAGAATAAACCTACACGAAACAGCACGTAAATAAATGTGACTTGTAGAAATCACAGGGGCAATGTCGTCCAAATAATTAATAAAAATAATTTTGATGCGCTCCAGCTGTAAGCGTGACGCAATCTTTTCTCCTTCCCCTGTTCCCCATACGGCATGGGAAACATTTTCTACATACTTTCCTATTTACCCTCCTTGACAATATAATACCTTTGTGTAATACAAGGGCTTGAATAGGGGCGTTTCGGTCTTTTCCTAAGTAGGCGTTTGTTTCACTTGGTAACTTCACTTCAGTACGTTTCCCTTTCCTTTTTGCTTTCTACCATGCGAACACGCGATCCGAATCTGCTGCTCGAGCAGTATCGTGCTCGGCTTAATCCGACCGTTACAGATCGATCGATCGTCAGGAACGGCTGTGATTTAATTAAAAAATCAGATGTTTTGACCGTTAAATACATTTTGAACGATCAAAATTAAAACAAGCAGAAAACGAAGAGAGATTATATAAGGAGCAGATTTGGCTCCGCGAACAAGCACCGTTGTTGCACAAATGTTTCTCATTCTCACGCAGACACGCACTATGCATAATTTTACTTTTACACAATGTCCCTCAAAAGAAATATAATTCTTACCACCATGCATGTTGATGTTCTAATTCTTTCATATCAAATTCTGTAAAATCAAATTAGATTAGAAAAGAATTCAAGTCATCCAACAGAAAATTTGTTGTGTATATAAGTCTTATTACTTGGTTACACACAAATAGACATTTTATCTTTAGTTCAAAGGTTATTATAGCTAAAAATAGTTCAATTGGACGTTAAATTGTTACGGTATATTTATTTGAGAAATATTATTTGAATTTTAAAAACTATAATTGCATATGTGTTAGCATCACAAACTTACTGAAAATACATGTTCAAAATTTCTAGAGAAAAAACTATGAAAAATAGGAATTAAAAATTCAGAATATTGAGGGCTTTATTACAAAATGGCGAGCAGCAGTAATAAATAATAAAAAAGAGAAAAATAGTGTGTAGGTATGTAGAGTATGTACTGTCCGCTCAAGACATTTTGACCTTCACCCCCTTTTTAAATATCTTTTTGCAAAGTTAACCCCTCCCACTTCCCCAGCTGTCCTTAACCCCTTATTTTTGTTGTCTTTATTTTCTGAGTCTCGGTTCGTTAGTTCAATTACACACACAATTACAATTAATTAAATAATTAAAGAACTCTTATTTTTTTTGGAATAAAATAAATGCGTCAAAGGCAGTGCAAGGAGCTTGAGTCTGTCTTACGCAACACACTATTATAAAACCCCCAAAACCTTTTCCCTTAACACCCACCTCTCTCACTAGTTTCTTGCTGTACTTCTCTCTCCCTTTTTCTATCTTTTCTTCCTTTCCGAAGAAAAATGGAAGTTGGGGCGTTTTTGAAATAACCCTACCTTGCTTAGAGACTGTGTTATATTCAAACTTACAAGGAAGTTAGAAGTTCCCCTTACAGTTGAGATATAACCCAACTCTATTCCAATTTTTAAGTACAAGTTTTTGAAAATGGAGAAGAGACAGGTGATCAAGCTGCCTCCTGGATTCAGATTTCATCCAACTGATGAAGAATTGGTGGTACAATACTTGAGAAGAAAGGCTTTGTCATACCCGTTACCAGCTGCTATTATACCAGAGATTGATCTCTTGAAATTCAACCCTTGGGATTTACCTGGTAAGTTCATTTCTTTATTCTGTGCATAAATTTAATTCCCAACTTCCTAGTTTGAGTATTGGAAGCTCCCTTTCTCATCTGTTTGCAAGTTTCTGCAAATTTTATCTTTTGTAAATTTTCCATGTTCCAAGGACTTATTTGTTAATAGTGCTGACATGAGAGAACCTATAACCTATTGTTCGAAAGTCAACTAGAGTAAGCGCAATCAATTTTGGAGACTAGCTTGTCAAAATGTATGTAGACTTTTTGACTGTAACTTGCTGGGAAACATAATGTGGAATGAACAATAGTTCACAATTATTTCTCTTACTTGTTAAGTAACCATGCATGAAACGCCTGTTATTAGTTTAAAATTTTGCTTTGAAGAAACTGCTTTTTGATGTCATATCACTTTTCAGAGTGCAATAATATTGGTTGATTGTACCTTTATAGGATACTTTTCTGAGATTCTTTTATTTGTCAAAACTTAATGGAATGGTAGTCATATCTATTAGCATGCTTATTTGAACCTAATTATTTAATTGTCATAATTGCAATATACATCTTATATTCTAATTTATGTTTTCGGGACATCAATGTTTCCTTAGTTCATCCTCCAAGAAAATAGATAAATATGCACATCAGCACATGTATATTCTCTCTTTCTAAGTTGAGGTTTTTTTTTTTGTAATATATAGGTGATTTTGGAGAGGATTAATCTCTATTTTTATCTATTTAAAACAAACTATTTTGAGTACTTGGTTAATATTATTGGATTTATTGGTTTTTTGACTAATAAGAGATAAGCAACTTAACAATACCACATTTTTAGCTTGCTAACTTCTTATATTTTGAGTGTTGTTAACAATAGCTTGATTAAGTTTCTGACTTCACCTAACCGTATGATGTCTGAACATTATATATTAATTAGTTAAACTTAAATGTCTATTATTGCTAAAATAAGTTATATCCAAGGCTAGACTTTAGTGAAACCACATCCTATGTATAATTATAGAATCAATCCACTTGCAATAACTCGAGTTGGGTTTTTTCTTTGGTACTTTACTATACATCAAAATATCTATGGTTACTGATAACAATTTAATAATACATAACTTCTACTTCCATGTTGTTACTAAAACAGCTTTCTTTTTGGAAGTAGAAGGCAACCATCTACTAGATTTTCATACAGCCATTCCTGATGCAACTTTAGCTTGTAAATTGTAAGCTCATGTTTTTAATTCTTAAACCTCATTAGGTGGGTTTAGAGAGGATAAGTATTTCTTCAACCTAAATGAGGCCAAGTACATGAGTGGCAGTAGATCTAACCGTGCAACTAGTCATGGCTACTGGAAAGCAACTGGTAAAGAAAAACAAATTTTAACTGCTAACTTGAGGGGAAACCAGGTTGTGGTGGGGTTGAAGAAGGTGTTGGTTTTCTACCAAGGCCGGCCACCTTGTGGGACTCGTACTGACTGGGTCATGCATGAGTACCGCCTTGCTTGCGCGGCTCTTAGTGACTGCAAAAACTCAACTTCCATTGTAAGAACTTCTACCAAATAGTGTATTGTGTGCATATGCAGATTTCCTAATTTCAGTTTTGCTTCTCAATGATGAATAACATGAAAATGTCAAATTTAAAAAATTTACTTCGCAAGTCCCAATATACCCAATGCCAGATAGCTGCCAAGAAGCACAAACCAGAAAACACTATATGTTTGGTCCATCTTTGTAGGGGTGTTCTCTGTCCATCTTTTTAGGAGTTGTTGGATAATAGATATATATCATACATATTAAGTTACATAGAGCAAGCTTGTTGCTGTAGAAATTCTATGTTGGTAACCTACTACTTGAGATAAATACTTTACAATGGTACTTCCAATAACACAGGATAAGCAATAGAGAAAATAAGGTAACAAAGCACCTAACCATGTGAGAATTTATTTTCTCTAGTTGTTATATGACATGAAAATAGCAATATTAAGCATACAAGTATCTTCAATCTTTGTACATGGTATACATATGCAACATAAAACAAGTTCGAGAGACCCAGAGACCCATGTTGCTATTATGAAATATTTTAGTCTTTGTACATGGTATACATATAGCTAAGCTTTGAACCATATTAGAAAATCTATTAATAGGCACAATAAAAGGCCTTAATTGCTTGTCAGAAAGTAAGAATCGACTTGAATAATCATAACCATCACTCCACGAGCCATTTGGTTGTTGTCCTTCAAAAACACCACCAGCATTAATTACTTGCACAGTTGTCTAGTTGAGGAGGAATGAGTGAATGACAATTTAAAAGGTACAGCTATGAATTGAACTATCACACAGACAGCTTACACTGGAGTAAAATCATTGATTAGCTTTATTTTTTTTATTATGCACGTAGAACTCCATGGCTACAACCAATGGATGGGTGCTCTGTCGCATTTTTAAGAAGAAGAGAGCCTCCAAAATGGATGTTGATGTCGAAGAAGAACAAGAATCCGAACTTGTGATGGAAACTGGTTCCAGAAATCGCACTTTTATTGATTTCTTTGGGCAAAGAGAGAACGGTAATATCCGCACCTCCCAATCCATATCGTCGGATTCATGCGTTACTGAGACATTAGAGGAATCGAGCAAAGGGGAAGAGACTACAAGCAGAGGTTTTAGCCAGCATTCCAGTGAGGATCAGAGGCCTTAAAAAAAGTCAATTAGGGGGTACTATTTGACCTAATTGTGGGTGTAATCAATTTGTCGAAGTTTCTCTTTCTCTGGCAAGTCTGGTAGTACTTTGAGTTTAGGGATAAGTAGCCATTCCATCAATGTATCATGCCCTTTTGTTTGTTTTATCTCTAACAAAGTAGATTATAATGCAAGAGAGCTGCAATGCAAAGTGTCGTTAAGTGAAGGAATTGTTGCTTAAATCTGTAGCTGCCCCAACTTTCAACCTTAATTTTATCTACAATAATCTAATCTCAAATGCATGTGAGCTTATCCTTGTTAATTATGCTTTTCTGTATTTCATATTAAGTCATAAATGCTGTAATTAATGTATATCAGTTAGGTGTGAAAGTGTTTCTACTAAAAAGAAATGCTGTTTTTATTCAATTGTTAAGCATTTGCTCTTCTGCTAGTATACAAAGCATAATTATATAATTTCAAAAGTACCAGTACTGTTTTCTGAAACGAAAATACCTGATTTTCTCTGTTTATCCTCTATCATTATTATTATTTTTTAGATAGAAATGATTAATGGATATGAGGATTTATGTTACTCAAGTGTAAATGATCTAAAATTCTACATTCTAGTTTTGAATTCTTAATTTCTCATATAAAAGACATAATTTTTAGCCACTAGAGTAAGAACTGATTTTCTTCTAACAATTGTTCTCCCCTTAATATATATCTATAATGCATTTTTACCAGTATGAATTTGTTACACCTATCAAAATGTATCATTGCAACACTCCGGGAGGTGAAGATTCATAGAGACCAGGGGGTTGCAGCCCTCTTTGATTTTAAGATATGAATGAATTTAGTTAAGAATTTGGTGAATTTACTATGATTGCAATGTAAAATTGGCATTCACCCCCCTCTAACATAGTCATAATCGGTTATAGATTAATTTAGAAAAATATATATTTCATTTCCCCAACGATCTGGTCTAAGTTCCACCACTGACAACAATAATATTAAACAAATATATAATTCAGAACTTGGACTCACCTAAACTACATTTTTTAGAAATATTTGGTGGATTAAGCATTCAACTTAAATATTCACATGAAATTCTACCTTCGAGATTTAAACATGTGATCTTTCACATGAAAGAATGTTTTAATTATTAAATAGTGAAATATATTTAAATAATTTTGATGGGTTTATCGATCCTAAAACAATCATATTTATTTTAATAAAATTTGTGTTTTGTGGTCCCCATACTTCTATTAAATACTCCAAACAAAAATAGCAAAGTTATCCTCTTGTTTACTACAATTTTTTTATTCTTCATTTCTATTTTGAACTCGTGATTTCTCACAAAGAGATGTTTTTCTTAGTCGCAAGATTAAACATCGATTCTCAATTTATTGCATCAAATTAGGTCCTCAATTTCAATTTTTAACTCAACTTCATGATCGAATTGTCTACAGGAAAAATCAGAACTAATATTTGGATCGGATTATTAAACTCCTAAACGATTTAGTTGTTAATTTCAGCAGAATGTTCATATTTTACTTACTAGCAAAAGAAAGAAAAATGAAAATCAGTGTTTTAACGAGTGCATATCCGGTAGGATACCTCGGTATTCGAAATGATCGATCAGCGAGCCTCACTTGCAGTCTTCCGCTTAATGCTGTAAAATGAGCAAGTACTGTAGCAAATCGTTGTGCAGACAATTCCAACACTATTGCAGCGATGAGATTTCAGGTGGACTCCACTCCTGTTGCCCACTTGAGGGATGTGAATTATGTTGACTTGAAAAAAAGTAGCACATGATTTTTTATAGAAAAGCTTGTCAGTCCTATTAGTTTACAAAAGATTTTTTTGACATATAGAGATTTTCATAACTTTCAACTTTTATTACTGAATGTCTCTCAACAAAATGTAAACTTTGTGCTCACAAAAATTTTATCTCGTGATTTTATTGAAGTCATTCTAATTATTTACCACTAAATTACTACATCATTTGCACTTTACAAAAAAACATTAATTTTTTTCCCTTAGAAAGAAGTTGAAGTACAATGTACAAAAGACTTTTTCTTCAAGAATTGTAAAATAGACAAAAAAAAAATTCAAATTGAAGTTTTGGAAACTGTTCTTTTTATACAAATTTTAGAGAATCCAAGTATCATTATTTTCCCCTTAATTTTATCATATCATCGGTATCCAAATTTCTAACAAAAGAACAGAATAAAATTTGACGTTTGATCTAAACAAAATTTTAGGAATTTTATCTTTTTCCTACATAATGTCATATTTGAGACTCAAGAAACATGTGACTTCTGTCTCTAATGTGGAGACTGGATTCTAATAGAGATTCCCACTCAATTTGTTCAACTTGGAGCTATAATAATTGAGAGAGAAAGAAAGAAAGAAAGCTTTCTGAAACTCTACAACTGGTGTTAAAATTGACATATAATGCTTTCCTTTGAATTTATTTTTAATTGGTCTGAAATGCTTGACTGGGTAAATAATCGCTAACGTCTAGAAGTTCAAAAAGACAAAAATAGAAAACACAACATGGTTAATAGTTTAATACATAAATTTGTTTTAATTGCTTCTGAGTTAGTTCAAAAATTTGTTGAATAAAACAAAATTGTATAGGAAATCATTAACAGTGTTGGGAGTTGTCATTTATTTTGTGTCGGCAACCAGACGCTTGACTAAATTTTTTATGGTGATTAATATTGATATCCGTGCCGACTTATAAAGCATCTCTAATAGCAATTGCTTATGAATTATTTATGCGGATTGTCAATTATTTTGTAATTGTTGAATTGTATGACTATTACTTATTTAGCAATTATGAGAAAGAATTGCTTATTTAGCAATTATGGCTATTTTTTTTTTTGAAGATGAGTTGGCTAAATGTTTAATTCTTATTGGTCAAATATTTAATTCTCAATTATTTGCTTGATTGTATCAATATAGAAATGAATTGCTTAATTTTTAAAATTTCTACAATTATTATTTAGCAATTAATTTTAATTGTTGTATTGGAGATTCTAGACATTGTCTGTGGGCGGATTAGGAATATCAGTACAAGATCTATATTTTTTTTAAAAGGCCAAATAAAAAAATATTTTTTTAAAAAAATTTAAAATTATAACCATGTTTTTCGAAAAATTAACATATTTTGTAAATATACATAGTATATTTGGCATGTTGTCTGCACGTCAGAGCATATCCATTGTCAAAATCATTTTTTGTCTCACGTCGTTAATTAAAATAAATAGAACAATTGTCTAAATTTCATCATTATTATAAATTAAAATATTATCTAAAATTGAATACAAATGAAGGTAAATTATACAAGTCCGTCTTCATTAGTGAATCATAAATCTCGGTTTGCACTGGAATAAAAAATATTATAATTTCAGTGTATATTTGTTTATAAGTATTTGTTGTAAGCTTACTTTTTTTTAGGTATTAGTGAATAAATCGATGAACTTTCAAGTTGTTAGTGAGTTAATATGCAACGAAATTGTTGTTAGGCATTCTAATATAATAGCAAATTGTTCTAGCAAAAAAGTTATGGCAAAAATTTGGATACTTCAAAAGATGGCTACACTGAATATTCTGGCTTATCTGAACCGTTCTATACATCGAGATTGGTGAAATGTAATTTCTTGAAAAACTCAACAAAAATTAAAATGAATCAATTTTCGCCAATCACGGTGAATTGAACGAATTCAGATGAGCCGGAGTACTCAGTGTAATCATCTTCTGAAGTATCCAAATTTTTGCCGAGAGTTATTGTTCCAACTCATTACTCATGTCTTTATATTTTGTGATACTTATATATGGTGCACTCTCTATAGCTTAAATATAATGTTCCACATTAATTTTTTCGTAAAATAAATAAAATAAAAGGGGATATTTTTATAACAATAAAACATTGATTCCGTATTCTTGATATTGTTCAATGTGAACCCAATATTTTCTTGTTTTGGAATTAATGTTTGCACATCGGCAGCGAATTAACCAAGTAAATCCACAAAGAAATTAAAAATCTGAAATTCATTTGTACCTCAAAATATCTTGATATGTTTTGCACCAAGTGGATGGTTTCGTGATTATGCTATGCATGTAACCACTTGTGTCGCACCAAGTGCATGCACCAAAACTAAAGTGAACATGTTTAATTTTCTGAGTAGAAAAGAGGATCCGATGCTTGGAAAAGAGAGATGAGAAAGGAAGCAACGAAAGAAAGAATGAATGAAAAGAGATGCTTGTGGTCAGTGGTCTGAATTTTTTTTTTCTGATTCTAAAAAAAATAAGAATTACATTTTTTATCTTACTTTCAAACATTTGATAGTAGTGATTTTATTTTTCTGCGTTCATAAGTGTTTTCTAGACGCACGCGTTCAAAAATAGAGGTCATCCGAGTTTACGAAGCAAAAAAAGTGCCAAGTACTTTTGAAATCTGCGTTCACGTCTGAATGTAGCGTCTATACGTGCGTCCAGACGTGTCGTTCACAACGTTGCCAGGACGCAGCGTTTAGACGTGAACGCAGATTTGAAATTTTGCATCATACTTAATCATTTATGTCGTTTGTTTTTTTCAGCGTGAACGCATGCGTTTAGTCTGAATGCTGAACGCAGAAAAATAGAACCATTATGTTAAATGTTTGTAAATAGAATCATAAATGTAATTATTATCTTTTCGTGGTCGGAAGAAAAAAAATTCCTTGTGGTCTCCCAATCGAGAGGCTAATCTGAAACAACTGTGTGTGGGACCCAAAATAACTAAAGTTGAATAGTCAAAGGCATGTGGACCCCATGATTGAAGCCTATCTTGGCCTAGGATCGATATTTGCACAGATTTTGTGCTTGACATGTCACTCAGAGAGAAAAAAACGAGTGCCAATTGACATCTGACGAAGACCACATGATTTGGACCGATTTTTTATTTAATAATTAATAAATTCTATTTTTAAAATTTAATTTAAGCAAAATGAAATTTTGAAATAGAAGAGGAATACGAAAAAATCTGCACATCGAGCATAATAGCCGGGGCGGAACAGCTTCTGTGGGGAAGTCGTAGGGCTGTCAATGAATACGGCAGATTAGATACACGTGGAGTTATTTTTATATTTATATTCATTAAAAAAAATTTACCTACATTTTATTCATATTCATAAAAAAATTCGGATAATGAAACGAGTAACGATAGATAATAGATAAAAAATAAAATTTAATAAAAAATTGTATGATTTTGATAAATTTAGTATTAAATAAATATATATTACTAAAATACAATAATAAATACGTTCTAGATATTACAAAAATCACAAAAAATTCTTCTCTGTCACTTGTCACTAAAAAATATACTTAGTACTTACTAATTAAATATTATTAAAGAAATAGAATGCAAACCAATTTCTTTATCAAAGTACATGATGCATTATTTAATACTAAAACAAGACATGCATATTTCAACGATGTATAGATTATTTTAGAAATACAGATTTTTCTAGTTTTAATTTAGTCATTTTTTCCAAGCTATGAAATAAATTATAATATATATATTTATATAATTTACCCAATGGGTAATGAGTAAGATATAGTTCTTATTTGTATCTTTATCCGATAAGTTAACAAAAAAAAATTCTTATCCGTATCCATGTCCGATAAGCAAACGTTACCCATATCCGCTTTAGCGGGTATGATACGGGTCGGGTAAACGACCAAAAGGGTTTCATTGACAGCCATAGGCAAGTGCTCTTCTCTCGAAATTTTTTTGCAAAATAATTTTGTATATTTATACGAATTTTTTTTGGGGAAATAATCATGTATATTTAAAAAATGTACAATATCTTGTTCCTTCTAGAAAAAAATATAGATCTTGCCCCCTTACGGAAAATTCTAGATCCATCTCTGATAATAGCATTATGGGAAAAAAAATGCTGTGCCACCCAAAACTAGGGAAATTCTGCAAATGCCACCCGAAACTGCTTTATTTCATATTTCATATTTGTCACCCAGAAATGCAATTACCTCCCTTATTTGTCACTATTTTTTTAAAGACAAAAATGTCCCTCACATTTCAGCAGTCCTCTTCCTCTTCATCCTCTCCCGCCTCTCTCTCTCTCTCTTTCTCTTCGCCTCTCTCCCCGTCGAGATCGTGCGTGCACCTCCTCTGTCCCGATGGAGATCGCTGCCACCAGCAGCAACGTCGCCCATGTGCCATGATCTCTATATGTCGAACCCGAAGTGCCAAGCACATACCCGCCGCCCTTCTCCTCCTCTCCAACCTCGCACGACCCAAAGCGGAAGCTCTGTTTGCAGAGATGAAGCTGCCAATGATACGGGAAGAGAGAAAGAAACCATGACAGACTTGAAATGTTAGGGACATTTTTGTCTTTAAAAAAATAGTGACAAATAAAGGAGCTAGTTTCATTTCTGAATGGCAAATATGAAAGGAAATATTTTCGGATGGCATTTACATGATTTCCTCATTTTTTTTTTAATAGAGAGTGAGGAGATACCCCCATCTGTTTCATTGAAACAAAATTCCCTATTACAGATTACTAATCAACCTATAAAGCTAAGAGAATCAAAGTTAACATTGTCTGTTCCTAAGTACTTACTTGCTTAAAATCACAAGAGAACTAATCTGCTTATTACATGCAACAGACATCACAAAAGGTTTTAACATTATCACATCAAACTAGAATTACAGACCAAAATCACAGTTTTTCTCATCTTCCCTCAATTAAAAAAAAGTTAATAAGGACACGGGACGTTTCCAAACAAACACCCTGCTGGAGCTTCCTCCAATTGCATTTCTTGCTCCATCTCCTCCGTCTGGCTTCCTGTGTCTAATATAAGTCTTGGTAATTCCTGAACATCCTGAGGGATAATTAAGTGGAGCTTAAGAAAAGATGAGTCATTGTTATTTTTGCACCAATAACTCAGGATATTTATAATTTGAATAGCTACAGTTCTAATAGATTTCGGAGATTTATCAGTGAAACAGAGTTTGTTTCTTTCTAACCAAACTGACCATATAACAACACCCCTAATTAATTCTACTAAACATGCATCCTTAAGCGGTATTTGAGCATCGATATACCATAAGTTTTCTAATTTCCTACCTTGAAAATGAAAATTGTTGTGTTGACCAATCCATACCCAAGTGGTTTTAATAAAAGGACAATCAACAAATAAATGACCAATGCACTCATCTTGATCACAAAACACACATTTCACATCACTCTTCCAACCTTTTTTCGAGAGAAATACTTTTGTTAGAATTTTTTTTCCTTCTAACAAGTCACATAAAGATCTTTATCTTTAAAGGTAATTTTGATCTCCAAATAATATCAAAGAACTTATTTTTATAACCTCAAAACTCTAACCAAGAGTACATGGAATGAACAGAAAACATTAGCTGTCCATCTCCATATAATTGAGTCTCTAGTTGAATCCTTAATTCTTACATCAACTACTATAGCTTTTAATTTGGACCATTCACTACCAATATGTCCTATTAATTGCCTATTAAAATGTCAAACCCTACCTAGTGTAGTGGTAAGACACAAAACCTTCATGGGGGAGGTCTGGAGTTCAAGCCTCGGTAGAGGCAATTTTAGGGGGGGTTTTCAAGTTTGTTTTATAATTTATTTGCGGGTGTGTGTGTTGTAAGCCTACGGACAATGAATAAAAAAAATTGCCTATTAAAATGTAGAGATAAAGTATTATTTGCAAAAGCTTTGCTAACAGTTATATTAGGCTCAGTGCAAGCCAAGAATAAGTTGGGAAATAACAAAGAGAAGGCTAATTCATTTTTCCATCTATCACACCAAAAACTAATGTCCTTCCCATTACCTATTTTTTTGTTTATGCTAATTGACATCTCATGATGAATGAGATTAATGGCTTTCCAAAAAGTGAAAAGAGAGTGTTATTCCTAGTCTTACTGTATTTTTTCTGAACTATGATTTTCCATAAACTTGAGACTGAAGGATCATTAAATATGTATCACCATTTAGATAAAAGAGCCTTATTCATTAATTCCAAATCCAGCACTCCCAAACTCCCTTGATCTTTACTCTTACAAATACTAGACCAAGCAACTGACATCATTTTTTTTTCCTAACAGTATTACCTCCAAACCAGAATTTTTTTTTCTAATTCTATCAATTCTAATCCTTACATTAACTGGAAGCTTATATAAGGACAGCCAATATAATGGAATAGCTGTAATGACAGAGTTAAGAAGAGTTAACGTGCCTCCAAATGATAGAAATATACCTTGCCAACATTATATTTTTTATCTATTTTTTCAATTAAAGTATTCCAATCCGATTTATTCAAATTTTTCCAATGTAGAGGTACACCTAAATACTTAATTGGTAAAGAAACTATATTGCATCCTAAGATATTAGCTAATGATTTCCTCATTTTTTGGTGGCATGAAAAAAATTATCCTAGCATTATTATATCAGCACTTGGCACTATGAACTTTGTAACGCTTCATCCGTAAATCAATAATATATATGGAGCACGAGAAGCAATTTCGCACATTGGCTCAACAAATTAATAAAAGTATGTCAAAATTGCACCCATCAATTATTTTTCAACAGCTTATTTTTTCTCAAAACTTTTATTAATGGCAAAAGAATAATAAATAACAATATTAGCTAAAATTGATATCTTTCGAACTTTAGATATTCAAGGTTACTATTTTCTTTTTGTAAATTGGCTAAGGCCATGCTTGCTCGGTATTGTTTTGTGTCCTCGATTTTTCTTATGCTTCTGTCTCCCAATGTCGAGTGCTGGTATGATATGTATGCTCGACGCATGAATATTATTCGCATTTTTTTCTGTTTGGAAATTACATCTTCATTCGACTAGGTTTTAACTTCTTTTCTCGTACGTAAGTTCTCTTACTTAGCGTTCTAAGGTTTGCAATTTTAAACACAAATAAAATAAGGGATTGATTAACTGTATTTCAACTCTTGTACTTCGTCAGAATATATCAACTAATTTTCTATAAAAAGAAAGTAAAAAAGTCAAACGCTTTTAAAAAACGAAAAGTCAAATAGTCAAAGCGGATAAAAATGGAAAAGTTGGATTGTTCGCATTAGTCTAAATGTTTCCGTCCTACACGCTCTTAAGAATGCTTTCTATGGAATGCATGAGTGCAGATTAAATAAAATAGGTATTCAGACTAAATAAAATAGGTGTTCAGACTAAATAAAATAGGTGTTAAGACTAAATAAAAATGTGTTCAGACTAGTTTTTCAAGTCTGTTTTGCACTTATTCAAGTCAATTAAGCACAAAAAAATAAGGCATAGACTAAATAAAACATGTGTTCAGACTAAATAAAAACGTGTTGGGACTAAATAAAATAGGTGTTCATACTAGTTATTTCAAGTTCGTTTTGCACAAAATGAGGCACAAACTAAATAAAAATATGTGTTCAGACTAAATAAATCATGTTTCAAATTAGTTGAAAGATGTGTTCATACTAGCTGTTTCAAGTCTTTTTTTTTTTGCATTGTTTCATGTCTGTTTTGCACATAATTAATGGGGTGCAGACTAAATAAAACAAGTGTTCAGACTAAATATAACATGTTTTCATATTAGCTATTTCAAATACGTTTTTGCATTGTTTCAAGCAATTTTTAGAGAAAATTTGAGCAAAAAAGATGCAGAAAAACAAAAAAAATGTGATTTGCAAGTTTTAGAAGCGTTTTTAGGTCAAAACAGCATCGTGTTATGGGGTTTCACCCCGATAAAGTGTGTGTGTTGTGTCGTGCCATTTTCAAAAAGTGGTCATATGCACGAATCGGAGTTACGAGACAAAAGTTACGTCCGTTCGAAGATCAAACGTTATTTTGTGCTCATACTAACTAAGATATGGTCATACTAGTTCAGACTAAATACAACAGGTGTTCAGACTAAATACAACAGGTGTTCATACTAAATACAATATGTGTTCATACTAAATAAAATAGGTGTTCAGACTAAATAAAATAGGTGTTCAGACTAAATACAACATGTGTTCAAACTAAATACAACATATGTTCATACTAGTTATTTCAGTTCTGCACAAAAATGAAGCACAAACTAAATAAAAAAATGTTTAAACTAAATAAAATAGGTGTTCAGACTAGCCGTTTTAAGTCTTTTTTTTGCACTATTTCAAGTTTGTTTTGTACAAAAATGGTGTGCATACTAATTAAAATATGTGTGTATACTAACTAAGGTTAATGGTCATACTAACTCATCTGATGACCATACTAACACCTTTGGTGTTGATACTAATTTTTGTGTGTTGATATCGTTGTCTCAAGTGATGATACTAGCACTTTTGATGTTGAATTTGCTGTTAATATCGATTTCTCAAGTGGTGATATTACCCGATTTTATTGTTGATACTAATTCATTTGGTGTTGATGTTGTTGCCTCCAGTTGTGATACTACCCACCTTTGGTGTTGATACTAATACATTTTCTGTTGATATCGCTGCCTCAAATGGTGATATTAGAAACTCTGGTGTTGATACTAATTTCTTTTCTCTTGTTATTGATGCTAATTATGAGTCTTACATGTAAGGTTTAATAAGACACAATCTTCCGACATCTTTTGTTTTGTTTTGAATAGATTTGGATCTCATGAGCTAGAGATTTGGTTTTTATCACCCAGAATCACGTACGCCTAACGTAGATCTGAAATTCAAAAATAGAAATTGTTTCTTATGCAAGGTACGAGTATGGAGTATGTGACTCCGAGTACTGAAATAATTTCTCATAAAATAAAAACTCGAGAATTTATTTTAAAATATTGTATGTATAAGGTGGAATTTTTTTTTGGCAGAATCAGATTAGCAGCTTATCTAAGTATAGCATTGAATTAGGCTTTGCTAAATTTCATGACCCCTTATTGTATCTTTTAGCAATTTAAGAGAAAACATGCTTAGGTTGAAAAGTAGATATAATAAGCTAATTATTGGAATCACTATATTAGTTAGTCTTATGCTACTAGCTAGGTATGAAACATGCGCACTACAACATAAAGAGATTTAGCAACACTCATAAAGCAACTGTCAAAGATGATTTTGTAAAACATCATTGGCATAATTTGAATTTTTTCGAAAAGACAAGGCAACAGTTATTTTAAATAATCGTTGCTTTGTGGTGAGATAAGACAACGATCAATCTTTGGCCAACAATTCAGAATTATTTTTATTTCCTATAATTCTAAGGCAATGTTTTTTTAAACAATCGTTGTATTATTCCAACTCTATGTATAAAAAACATATTCTCCGTCTTCTCTCTTCACCTCCCTTCTTCTTCCTCCTCTAGCCGCCTTCCACCTTCTCAACTTTCTCAATTTTTGTCTCTACTTCCTCCTCTTGCCGCCTCCATACCTCTAGCAGATATGTCTCTGCTAGAGGTGTGGAAGTGGTATGATCTGATCGATTTTTCCCTCTTCTCCGCCCGACCACTTGCTCCACCTCTCGTGTTGTTCTTCTCTCACCACCTTAAGGTAATTGCTTTTGGCTTTTGGCTTTCTTTTCGGTGTGAGGTGCCACTGACACGACCTTTTGTTAAACTAAATAAGATAGAACTTACTACTTGAACACTTTGTTGGGATTTAGAGTTTAAAGTAGTATTGCATGCAACTCGTTCTAGCAATTTGTATGTTGCATGCAATCCTTTCTAGCAATTTGTAAGTTGCATGTAGTCCTTTCTAGCAATTTATAATTTGCATCAACCCCTTCTATTTTTATTTTATTTGTTGTATGTAATTTGGTAATATCCTAACAATTCATTTTATGGGAATGATCGACTCTGTCAGATCATCTATGTCCCTCACCGATCTCGTATTTTTCTCCTCTCCCTGTGTCATATGTCCTCTCTTCTTTTATGAGGTAAACTTTTAATTGTTTTGTTAAATATGAGTATTATAATGTGAGTGCAATGCTATTAGAATTTAAATAATTTAACCTAAATTTATTTTTTGGTATGAGAAATATGAAGATGAAAAATGCAAGATGAGTGAAAATAAATAAGTAACAAAATAATTACATATAATTGTTCGCAAGATGTTTGTAAAATTTTATAGACAAATCGAATATTTCTCTCTAGAATTGATTTTATTTGCACTCATTTTCTGAAGAAGAAGAAGAAGAAGAAGAAGGATTCAGGATTCTATCTATTGACAGGGTTGTATCTCTTCTCTTCTATTTTCTTATTCGGTTTAGTTGCTTTTGATCCTTAGCCATGTCTGACTAAATTTGTTTTAGTTTTTCGAGGATTGTAAACTTGAAATTCTTATAATGTTTGTTTAAGTATCAATCTATCTATTTTGTGTTTAAATTTTGAATTGGTTTTTGAATTTTATTGTTGTTTTCTAAACAATTACAGAATATGAGATTTGATATGTTAAAACCATTCAGATCTGACACCAAAGAAGCAATCTAATTAATTTCTAAGTACTTAATTGTGACGATATTGATTATAGATCTTTGTCTATTGATTTAGAGCAATTGATCTTAATGAGTTCAGTTTAGTATAATTGCAGTATTTAATCGTGGTAGTTGTATTATTGTGAATATGTGTATGTCCATAGAAATGTGGGTACTGGTTTTTGGCAGAACTGTGTCTTCTTTATTCTAAACACAAACAACCCTTTGCTTAATAAACAGAACAAGTAGTGGATGATAATCCTAGGAAAACTAAGTTTTAGTATTATCTTTGATCTGTTTTGCAATCTCTTAACATTGCATAAGTTTAGTTTAATTATAAAAGCACCAACCCAAATCAAGCAACTTTCTCACAATTTTCTATAGTTTAAATTAAATAGTTTGCATCTGAGAATTGAATCAGTTTGTCATTGTATTCGACCCCGAAAATTATTCAACGATAATTGTATTCTTGCAACTATAAAAGCAGTGAGAAGTATAATACTATATTTATTTCATGTGACATAAAAAAATCCCATCACACCCTCATTTCATCTCAAGAAAAAAACATATATTTATATTTCGAAATAGAAAAATGTATTCTTAGTTTATAAACTAAAGTTTTTGGTTTGTAAATAGGTTTTTAGTAGTTAATCATTAATACTATTATTTTTCATTTGACTATACAATTCCCAAATAAAATAAATTACGGTAACAACTAATATATGAGATTAGAAAAAGGGACGTCTACATGAAAAGCCCTTCCGAAAAAAAGCTGAACTACCAACATACATTGTTTCGGCAGGTTCGGTCGCTTACTCAAGGTTCGAAAATTATAGATGAGTACATCCTCGAATTCTATCAACTGGAGGCCTGAAACCAACTTAACGAGACCGAGGACCATTAAGTGGCTTGATTCCTTCATGGTCTTCGAGGTCCGATACAAGACGCGCTGATTGTTCACATCTTCAACACAATTTCTGAGGCTCAATCCAAAGCCAAAGCAATCAAGCAACATTAATTTCCAGCTCGTAATTTCTTTCCGAGAAATCCGTAGTTTCCGAGCCGAAACCAATCCGAGACTGCAAAGAGTGTCGGTCAACCACCTGCTAACATGAGCAATAACAACCGGTCGCAAAGCCAACTTTCGCTGCCATAGATGCCATGCCCTCGGACACTATGCCAATGAATGTCCGATGGCTCAAGTTCAGTTTCCTGACAAAGATGAATATCCTGAGGACGAAGAAGAGTGAGATGCTCACGATGACGAGGTTTATGAAGCTAATCCTGCAAATGTTTTCGAAGAAAACCTAGTTGCCCGAAAACTGTCTGGACTAACCAACGAATGAGAAATAGAAAAGGCACGACATCTGTAAAACTCGGTGCTCGATCCATGGAAAGGAGTGCAACGTTATCATTGATTTAGAAAGTTGGAAGAACATAATATCCGAAGAAGCAGTTAAAAAGCTCAACCTCTCGACTTTTGCACATCCACACCCATACAAGCTCGGTTGGATCAACAAGAATGCTGACCTCATGGTCAACCACCGATGTAAGGTCGACTTCTCTATTGGCCCGCACTACTCGACTACTGTCCGAGCAGACATGGTCTCAATGGATGCATCTCACCTCATCCTAAGCATATCTTGGCAGTTCGACAATCATGTAGTGTATGATGGATGAAGACATCTTTACTCAATACGAACATGAGAAAAGAAGGTCCACATATTACCTATGCAAAAGGATTTTCCGAGCTCGAGAAAGACAGTGTTTTGTGTGCCTACGAGTTCGAGAATGATCTGGAAGAAGCAGTCATGTGTTTAATTGTAGCTTCGACCACTTTTATACAACCCGAGCAAGAAGATAAGTACCCTCGACTAGTTGAACCGATTCAAGCTACCTAATGAAACATTCTAGGAGAATTGCCGGATGGACTCCCACCACTTAGAAATATCCAACACCAAATCGACTTGGTTCCAGGATCGTTTCTCCCGAACAAAGCTCATTATCAAATGTTCCCTGATCAACACGATGAGCTGTACCGACAAGTGCAAAAGCTCCTCGAAAAAGGCTTCGTGTGCGAGAGCATAAGCACGTGTACTATTTTGATATTTCTCATGCCGAAGAAGGATTGGACGTTTCAAATGTGTGTCGATAGCCGAGCCATAAATCGAATCACCATCAAATATCGTTCCTGATACCGAGACTTGAAGATATGTTAGACCAGCTAGGTGGTGCAACAATCTTCTCGAAGCTCGATTTGACGAGCGAATATAATCAAATTCGCATCAAGTCGGGTGACAAATAGAAAATTGCCTTCAAGATGAATGATGGACTTTTCGAATGGGTAGTTATGTCCTTTTGATTGTTCAATGCACCGAGCACTTTCATGAGAGTGATGGATCAGGTACTTCGCCCTTTTCTCAACAAATTTGTGGTGGTTTACTTCGATGATATTCTCATATACAACCAAACCAAAATCGATCATCTCCATCACCTGTGAGAAATGTTCGAAACTCTCTGAGAAAACCAGCTATTTGCCAACCCAACAAAATGTTCGTGGATTGTCCCAACCCTTGTGTTCTTGGGCTTTATCAGCTCAAGTCAAGGCATCAGTCCCAATGAGAACAAAGTCCAGGCAATTTGCAGCTGGCCATACTCGACCACTATTGGCGAAGTTCGTTCGTTTCTACAGAAGGTTCATCAAAGGCTACAGTTTAATTATCGCACCAATCGCTGATTTGTTCAAGAGCAATAACTTTGTGTGGACCAGGGAGGCTCAAAAGACGTTCGACCTACTCAAAAGCATGCATACGAATGTCCTAGTGTTGTCCTTACATAATTTCGACAAGGTGTTCGAGGTTGAATGTGACGCCTCGTTTATTGGGATTGGAGTCGTTGTATGAAGAGAAGAAGTTGGTAGCTTATTTCAGCGAAACACTGGGAGGACCACGCAAACTAGTCGGTTTTAGATGTTGAACTTTATGCCATTGTTCAATCTCGTCAACATTAGTGACATTTTCTCCTCAGTTAGATATTAATATCTAACTGCAATAGTTGAAGTACAAGTTGCACAATATTAATTAACATATAGTCTAGGGGTGTCAAAAATATTGGTAGCTCGTGGCTTGTCCGTGTTCGACTCGTAAAAAACTCGTTATGAACTCTTTCGTTACTAGCTCGTTATGAACTCGTTCGTTAAGTAACGAGCCGATCTTGAACTTGGCTCAACTCGTTCGTGTTCGATTCTCGAGAAGTTTGGTGAAAATGCTTACAGAGTCAAGCTACCCAAGGACATGCACATCTCAAATGTTTTCAATGTGCGACATCTTCACAAGTACTATGGTGAGAACAAAAGCTTGAGGTCAAGCTTTCAACAATCTCGGGAGCCTGACGCAAACCGAGAAGGAAATGAATCTGAGACAAATTCGGATTGTGATCCCAACCAGCCCTGATTGATCTGTCCGAAATTTATTCCAAGTTATAAGATTATTTTTCTCTATTTTCTGCTATTTATTTTCTTAGTAGTTATCTTCGATTTATTCACCAAATTATCATATATTTACTTGCTTAGTTACAATTATTTCTTACTTTAAACTAAAACATTTATCGTCTATATAAATGATCTCTTGTCATTTATAAAAACCATCATTTGTTGAATGAAATTAATTAATTTTAAAATTCGCTTAACTATCTTTTTGTTACTTAACATTTACTTCTCTTGTACCGTAGTGCGTCAGAACCTCCATGACTTAGCATGAATAGCAAGTTTAATTTTTGTGTGTTTAGTCATTTCTGACGCCTCTATGAGCCAAAGATATCAGGTTTGGTTACTTGAAGTCTATTGTTTTTAATTATGTTTGCTTGCAGTAAGGATAAGTGATGTTGAACTTTGAATCCCAAATAAATAATATAATTCAAAACTAAAATGGGTAAAGACAAACAAAATCATATAAATACAAATATTTGCCTCTGTCCTAATTTGACAAGGAAACTTGAAGAATTCATGATTTCCATTCTATAATTGTTAAACAGCAGGATGTCAAGCTGTGAAATATCCTTAATTAATTTAATCTTCCTACTTAGAAGTTGACAGACATAAAAAAAAAAAAGAGAGAAGAAAGGGAATGATGCATTAAAGTTGACAAAGTTCAAAAAGTGAGTTAAGAAAAGTTAAAAGTCCCTAAATTGGAATTAGTTCTAAAATAAAGACATGTAAGTTACGTGAGATGAATAACATAAGAGGACCCAATCATCAAAATTCAAGAATAAAATATACAGCCTCCTAGATTACTTGTAATTCTGGTTTTTACTTTTTAGAATGCCTTACACATCAAAATGCTAACTTAGATAAAATTTTCATGATAAAATCTCTCTAGAATTTTTTAAAATTTAATTTTTTTGGACAATGAGGACTTGTCGGTTTCATGTTGGTGGAAATTGATAGTGATAAATATTTATTCCACCAATTTGTGGAAATTCATGTTTTTGAAAATATACTGAAATAAACATGAAAATTTGCAGAAATAGATGTTTGGTTGTACGTCGAGAATCACCGCGAGAAGGTTCAATTTTATTGACAAGAGATGATATATTAGTTTGATTTGTTTGTAAACTAATTATTTTAGGGAGCTGATATGTAGATATCATATTTGATATTAACTATTGATATCGATTTTATTATGCATTTTTAATTGAGTTATTATGTACATTATTTGAGTTATTATGTATGTTATTTTCTGTAATGAAATATTTATAAATGTTATTTTTTGTACTGAAATAATTATAACAATAGAAAGAGACGTGAAGTGAGAGAAAAAAAATGCATCGATCATGTTCATAAAGAATGAGAAAGAGCTCAGAAAAAGCGAGAGCTTCTGGGAAAAAAATTATCAGAAAAAGTCTGATCGAATAAATTTTTTCTGGCAATTTCTTGTAGTGAGAAGATTAGGGGAACTAGAACCCAGACAAAGCGATCAGCTTCTGAAAAAATTATGAAGTCTAATTAAATATAAATTTATTCTATAATTTATTAAAGGAGAGGAAGAATTATTATTTTTTCTTTTGATATAGAAATGAGCGTCTAGTCACTCAAATCTAAATTTGATTAACGTCCAATTAAATGATCAAAAAGTTTCAGTCCGATTTCAAATTAACAATCTTTCACACAAAATAACATTGTTCTCAGCAGGAGCAGAGCCACCTTATATCAGGGAAAATCGTTTTCCTCTGGATTTTTTTTTTCAGAATAACTCTGTGTATTTGCATGATTTGTAAATTTTTCTGTAAAATAATCATGTATATTTAAAAATCTATGTTATTTTACCTCCTGAAAAAAAATTATAGATCTTAAATACACTTGAGTCTACTTGCAAGCCATCTACTTGTAAATATTCGAGTCTGCTTCAACTGAGTCGAGTCTGATTTGTGATCGAAGAAATGAGTGGTTCAAAATTAAATCTGACGCAAACTCGTGATAAAAATTACTAATTAAGACATAAGTTGAAGATGGTGTCAAATTTGAGATGCACATTCCGTCAATCGCAAATCAGACTCAACATGGTGGAAGTAGACTCGAATATCTACAGCTCTATGGCTTACGGTGTTAAAAAAAATTAATACAATCCCGATGATTGTGCCGAAATTGCTACAAAAAATAGAAAAAATGTTAATCATACGTAATACTTTTTTGTAGCAACTTCAGCTACGCTCGTCGGGACCATAATTAGTATTTTTTATCGTCGCAAGCTATCGAGTTGTAGATATCTGAGTCTACTTCCATCGCGTCGAGTTTGATTTGCGGTTGGAGAATGCGCATCTTAAATTTGACTCCATCTTCAACTTATGTCTTAATTAGTAATTTTTATCACGAGTTTGTGTTAGATTCAATTTTGAATCGCTCGTTTCTCCGATCGCAAATCAGACTCGACGATGTGGAAGTAGACTCGGATATCTATAGCTCGATGACTTGCGACAATAAAAAAACTTAATTACGGTCCCGACGAGCACAATTGAAGTTGTTATAAAAATTTACCTAAATACAACCCAACTCATGAATTAAAATATTAATGTTCACGTACAAAAGTTAAAATATTTTTATAATTGACCTGAAAAAATAAAGAATAACATTTATAACCTTGAGTTCAAATCTTTGACAATAATGACTTTTTAAACGTTCACGTTCGCATGTTAACATCTAGACGCATGCGTTCAAGGTACTTAGAATTTCTTTTTGTTCTGTTTGAATTTCTAAGTGTCATCCGATTGCATGAGTCTAAATAACACGTCTGAACGTAAATTATAAAATAGGGTTATTATCGTCAAAGATTTAAATTCAGGATCATAGATGTTATTATTTATTTTTTTAGATTAATTTTAAAAATAATTCATATTCAAATAAAAAATCTGAATGATCGATATTCACAATACCGTCCATTTTGCATTTTTTTGGACTGTGTTCACAACACCGACTTTTTTATTTTTGAAGCTTCTCAAATGCTCTTTACATTTAAAAATTATTTAATAATTTAATTTCTAATTATAAAAAAAATCGTGCATTGTTTAACTTTAAAAGACCCCTCAAGATGTGCAAGTCCACCAATTCCCATATTTCTTTTAAAAAAAAATACAGTTTCTAAATTGAAACTTGTAGGGATGTGCTGCTTACCATAATTTTCGTCAGCAACCACCAATCACATTTGCTTATGTTATTTATATTTTAATATATATTTCATTTCAAGATGCTTCCGGCAGTGCCCATATGATGAGGGTAGTTTGAAAGCTACAAGAAAAATGATGTTTATGTACTATTGCAAAAGTTAGCGTTGAATAATTATTGTTACATCACTTGAAAGGGAACATGGAAGAATTCTAATTGTCCTGTAGTATACTTCAAATATATGTTTTACATTCATATACTCTCAACACAAAATGCTGTATTTTTATTTTCTATTTGGACCATGTGATACCAAATTAACATATCATATTAACTTCATATTTTTTTTTAAAAAAAGAAGTCAAATTCAATTCATTTTTAAAATTTCTCTCTAAAAAAAAGTCATTTGAAAAATATTTAGGCTTTCAAAGAATTCAAAATTGTTAATGGTAGAATTTTATTAGCTTTATGATGAATGGCTAATAAATTCCAAATAAACTTAAAATTAATACATGTTCTATCCAAATATTTAGCATATACACAAACTTATTTATTTTTACTTTAATAATACGGCCGAGTCGAACCATTGAAAATATTGTTCGCACTAAAATCTACTTATGAACCAAATTTTTTAGTTTTTAGGATCTTTTACTATTTTATCGAATGGGTGGAAAATTCAACGATTACAAACATCTCCAAATTAATGAATTTTTAACTCCTCCGATAAAATAGTAAAAAAATTTAAGAATTGAAAATGCTGGTTTCTAAGTAGATTTTAGTATAAACAACGTTTTCAACGATTCAGATCGATCGTTTGTACTTTAAAGTTCGAAACATGTCATCACAAGTACAGTAAATCGATGATTGTGCAAACACCATAATCTCACACTCTCACTCAAGCAAATATTGTGATCTTCATAGTTTAAACAAATAAATACATACACATCAGTATTGATGTACATGTACCTATTGATGCAGCTAACGAATGCGAATGAAAAAATAGAAATAATTTCTCATAAAGGAATCCTGTTCCAATGTAAATAGTATGGATGTGAGTAAAAAAACTTGCATGCTATGATCTAATCATCTAATTAAAGATCAATTAAAGTAATAAGCTTAACTTTCCTGGAAGCTTGTGTCAGAATAATACCCTTCATAAAATGAGACTCTCTTCCTTGATATTGGTGTAATTTAATGCTAAACTATGAAATTGCCTCTGTAAAAAAAAGATTGATTATGCTCATATTGAAAAGCAATCATAGATGGAGAGACAAATTGGTGGAAACTTAAACCTGGAAAAGTAGAGTTTCACCTATGTTATTCGGATAATTTACTTACGGTATTTTGTCGTACTGTATCGGATATGTATTCAATACTCGGATATTTCTTGGAATACGTATTCGATAAGCCACGTGGTGTATTTATGACGTGGCGTATCGAGATTGGCATATCCGATTATTTTATTCACTTTGACCTACGAATTCGATTTCCGATACGCCTCGATACGTTCCGAAACTCCATGTGACAATCATGTCTTGTAAAACCGCTGATAATTCTTGTTATATCGCTAGAAAAACGAGTGAAACATGAAGCATGAAGGAGATTCGAATCCAGGACAAGCTACACTATTAATTTTGTATTAATTTGTTTATTAAATTCTAATATTATTTTTTAATTAAAATTTAATATATATAGTCACACCTGTATCTAACAATTTTTGAAATTGCCGTGTCGCCGCTCCCAGTGGCTGATCCACCTTAGGACAAGCCCGGGCTTGATTTTCAAAAAACGCGAAAATTATTGTATTTTTTGTTATTTTTATAGTGAAAATGAACTTTTAATGATATTTTAGTGTGTTTTAGTGCATTTGTGTCCGGGTTTGATCTCAAACTCAGTGCCCGAGCTTAGTTGTGCCCGGACTTAAGTGAAACTCTGAAACCGCCACTGGCCGCACCCGTATCGTATTCAATACGATACCCGTACCCGCATCTCTGCAGCACAGAGTTTCACATATAGTAGTGGTAATTAACCAAAAAAGGTGCATCACGTGAAGGCATCCCTTCTCCATCTCCATCTCCATCTCCATCTCCATCTCCAACTCCATGGAAAGCAAACTTGCAAGGTAAGAAAAGTACAAAGGCAATAAGTTCCGTGTTTTTGACTAATACAAGCTTTCTAGATGCATTATGACTTCTTACTTTGGTCTACTGCTGCTTTGTTAATTAATTGTTGTTCTTCCAAAGAATCTGTTCAATTTCTCTCTCTCTCTCTCTCCCAATATTTACTTTGGGGCACATGAATGTGTCCTTTCACTGGAATTGGGTTTGTTGTATGATTAATTAGATAATAATAAAACGGGCTGGATCAGGGCTTGAATTAACTTAGCCCAAAAAATTGGCACATTTCCTTGGTGCTTTTTCTAGAATGAAACAGCAACTATAGTGATTCTGAAAATTGTACTCTTGTTGTTGTTGTAATGTCTGGTTTTCAGAAAAGTCTGTACTTGTCAAGTTCTATTTAGTGTAGTAGTGAGGCATAAAATCTTCATGAGAGGAAGTCTGAGTTCAATATCTGCTAGAGGTAACTTTTAGGAAGGTTTTTTTTTTCAATTTATTTTCTAATTTGTTTATGAATTTGTTGTAAGGCTACGTGCAATGAATCAAAAAAAAAAAATATGTACTTGCTCTTGGACAAGATGCTATTGTGTTTAGATGGATGCAGCTTCATGCTGAAAAGGAAAGTAAAACTTTCAAGAAAGAATTTATTAGGCTCATCTAGAAAAGCTAGCAGTAGCAGGGAGGGCTTAAATGGTGGAAGCTTGTACATGTGATAGGTTGAGTTA
This sequence comes from Eleocharis quinqueflora, assembly GCA_964058865.1. NCBI lineage: Eukaryota > Viridiplantae > Streptophyta > Magnoliopsida > Poales > Cyperaceae > Eleocharis > Eleocharis quinqueflora. Next base: position 163,319 of record CAXKVX010000280.1, on the reverse strand, counting down.
CGCATTGTTGTACTTGTAACAAAAAAGAATGGCGCATTACATGTTGCATCTCTCCATCTCTCTTTATGGTTGATATCCTTCTATAATTGGAATTGGGGGTGGTTGTATAAATAAAGAGTTGAAAGGCTTGGATCAGGAATTTTAAGCTCACAGCATAAAGCCTTGCCTCAGCCCAGTTCAGATAAACCCAATTAAGTTATCTCTTTTTATGATCCAGAATTAGCCCAATACCATGTTCCAAAATTCTTAGTATGATACAAAAATCAGGGATGTTTGCTCTGCTACAGCCATTTTCCAGGATCATTCCCTTTTGAGTCAAATATTTCATTTTCTCACCTTTCCAAATGTACTAGTTTCTCCTTGTTTCAATTGCTAAAATTGAACAACAAATAAAAGATCGTGCAACATCATATTGAAAGTGCAAGGAACAGAATCGTCAGCTTAATCTAAACCAGCCATGTGCCAGTATATCATCAGATTGAAAATGCAAGTAACATAACTGTAACTGCTCCTAATAATAAGAGCACACATACCCAAATTTGTTTTCCTTAGAAAATACCTGTCCCATTGACATTTAGACAATGATACTGAAACATTATTAAAAGAAAACGAGCCGGGAGCAAAAAAGCTACTCATTTTGTCACAGGAGCAGCAGTGCTTGCTGCCTTCTGCAATTCCACTTGGGAGCATGCTCTTATCACTGCCTCATTCTGCAATCCAAAATTTCAAATGAGCAAAATTTTTTTTTTATAGTCGAGCATTTAATCAGTAGTGAGAGCTCATGCAACAAAATATTTCCCATTCTCACTAATTTGCTGCATTACATGTTTTCAACTCATACTGTATGTATCTATGACAACCAGTATAGTCATAATTGGTACACAACAAATTAGAACTTACAGTATCAGAGCTTACAATAAGATACCCATAGGGCTCAGCTACCAGAAAAACAAAGCAACACCCAATAATAGCATTTAATATTTCTCAGCTGGGCTCTTACCAGTGCTTAATTGTACTAATCTTAAATTAGAAGTGTTGAAGGGGACTGAGATGAAGTTATTGATCAAGAAAGATAAAAGATCACAGAGAGAAGCCAACCAACCATTATGGTACTGTACCAGTCAGCGTCAGTATATGAACCGAACCATCAGTGTTACTTTCTAATTAAACACTTACAATAGGCACTGTACCAGCTTGCAACTAAACCAGTCAACATACATACTAGTACACGAACCCTAACTAAATCTAACAACTTCATAAATCATAACCAACATGCCCGGATAAACGCAATTATCTCAAATCCAGCAGCCAAACACATAATAAGATGTTTCCAAGAACAAGAAGTAAAAAAAGGAATTGGACCTGCCAGACACGGTGGAGGCGCTTCTTAGCGTTGGCTTTGCGGGTGGTGGTTAGCTTTATCCGTTTCCAGAGCAGCCCCGAGGAGCCGTTCTTCTTCACGATCTGCATCACTCGCGTTCCCCAAAATGCCCCTCCGCTCATCTCGTTCTCTCCTCTTTCGCTATCGCTATCGCTGTCGCTTCAGTCGAGACCTATTCGGGTTATGGACTTGCGGCCTGTGTACTGAACCCTAAACAAGGGTTTTGGTTTGTTTGACGAAGTTGAGCGGCGCGCGTGCACTGCACGTGATGAAGAATGTTGGGGTTGGTACTGGAGCAACTAATAAAAGAGTATGTTTATTAATTACATTGTCAAATTGACGAGTGTCTCTCTAAATCTGACATGACATTGTCAAATTTATTTACAAAAAAAATTTAAAAGCTTGTCTAATTTAGAAATAATTGTGTAAATTAGATAATATGTCTAACAAATCACGTAATCTTGATATCTCTCATTTCATATTGAGAGAACTGCAAGATGAAACAACGGGAAGCAACAACTCGTCTACGTAGAAAATAAAAATACAAATAAGATAATGGATGGTTATGGAACTTGTACTGTCGTTGTAGCTAACTTTATGTCGTATCTCATATAAGAAGCTTGCTCTTGACTCTTCTCTATAATCTGTCTTTTCAGCTCTAGACTGCAAGTGAAACTTTAAAAAATAATCAGTTTTCTTACCATCCCTTCTCTCGAAGTTATAAGGTCAATTTTTCGCTTCGTTGTTGCTATGCCCTTTGACAAATCGGTTTATTTTAAATTCAAGTTTTATGGATGAAGAATATATCATTTTAATTTAGAAACGAAAGTACTTGCAGAGACAAAGGAACTTACTATTCATTTAAATAAGACAAGATATCACTTGATAATGTTTATCTTGATAATTTTGATAAAAAATTTCAAATTAATTAGAAAATTTTTAAAATAGAAAAATATATAGACGTATTTTGAGCTTATAGAATAATTACGTTTTTTAATTTGGTGTGATTGAGTGTCATTTCATATTCCATCAAAACTTATCAAGTTTAATGTAATTTTTAATGGTTAATATTTGATAATTCGTGATGTAATATTAGATGATATTATAATCACACCAAATTTTAAACATAACTAAACTATAAGCTGAATATCCCTATATTTTTATTTTATTTTATTTTTTATGAATTAATTTGAACCTTTATTGTCAAAAAAGCATGTCAAGTGATCCCTCCTCTTTAAATAATAGTCAAATTGAGGATGCGGTAAGAAAAAATCATTTTAGACAATTTCTAGAATAAAGATTCTCTCACATTGTATTTCATCCTACCTCTTTTCTATCGAAAAATTTGGGCAATACTTCTTTGTCTTTGTTTTGAATTTGATCCAAAATTCAGTAGCATTGTAAAAAGAATTCAAGAAAACTAGATATATTTATGAAATTTACAACACTAATTTAGATAATAAAAAAATATAGAAAAAATAATCAAAAGATAATACAAATAATTTCAACAATTAAGAATACAGGTTTAAAAAAATCAGACAAAATTATCTGCTTATTTTAAAAGAAAGAACAAAAGGTACAAAAACAAAGAGCAAATTATCTAATAATGATCTATGCATGAACACCATATAAATGTATTTACTCAAAACCATCATTTGTCTTTTGTCTGCTTGTAACGTTGGCAATATATTTTTATCTCTTTCTTTTTCTTCGAGTCCTTATTGTTCATATAAGTGAAAATAATCCTAGTAAGATCGCAATACCTACAACAATGATTGCTTATAAAACTATTTTATTACGTAGTAATATTGTGTGCTGCTCTTGTATGGCAACAACTCTAAATTTATTTACTTGAATCATTACGAAATACCATAATGGCGATTATTATTAAATATTTTTTTAACTTTCGAATATTATGTGCTTTCTACTTAAAAACAATACAATTTGTTGTATTATATTTGAAAAAGATTTTTTAAAAATAAACCAATGTATTATTCTTATAGTATATTAATTATAATATAAGTGCACAACTTCATGGATTATACATATTAATTCAATATTTATTTACATGTCAAAAATTATGTAAGTGAGAAATTTTAGTTCTTTCGGTTTAGAACGTTCCTTATACCGTTATACGCCAGTTGTACGTAGGTTTAAATAAACATACTTATTCTCCAGTGAGTTCCAAATTGCGGAAGATATTATCCGACACTGCAGGTAAGCTAATAAAGAAATGGATTCCTGCAGTAATGGAGAGGATCTGTAATTACCTCTCCAGTTCGCTTCGTGTTTATTATTTTCTTTTTACCTTGCCAGAACTGAAATCAGACCTGCTATACTGAGAAAAAGGCCAAAATTTCCAAGAGGTAACGCAAATGGAAGAAAAAAACCCAAATCCGGCCAATGGTCCGGCAGCGGTGGCTCAACAGCAACAACAACTGCTCCTACAACAACAACTATTTCTAATGCAACAACAACAACAACAACAACAACATCAACAACATCAACAGCAACAGCAACAGCGACCGAGACCCCTAATGCAACAGCAACCCAACTTACAGCAATCGCACTTGCAACAAGCCATGGCGCGATTCCCTTCCAACATCGACGCGCATCTCCGCGAGCCGGGGCTCCGATCGCTCCATTTCGCGCAAGCGGCGCAATTGCAGCAGCAAGGACAGCAGTCGCAAGAGCGAATTATGAGATCTGCTGCTGCTCCTCCCTCTGCGCCTGTGGTTAGGAATCCTGAAATTGAGATGGCGCTTCAGGATGCTTCCAAGGTGTGTAACCCTGATGTCAAAACTCCCTTCTCTTCAATTGAGGATGCTGTTAACAGGTCAAATCTTTTCATTCTTGATAAGTTTTGTTCCATTTGTGTGGATATTGGTTCCGTGTTGCTTTGTAATAGTAAAGATGATACATTGCGAGGATATTGGAAGGTACTAAGTGGAAGTTCGATCAGAACTTGGTTCACTTTTGGAAAGTTACAACTATATAGTTCTATTTGAGAATTAGATTAAATTGATTAAACATAATTGGAGGATACAGATTCAATTGGAAGTTTGGAACCCATTTGGTGTCATATGTGCCTTGCTGTTATCCACAATTTTCAATTGACCTGTTATGGTTCTCTCTAATTTTGTCTACATTAAATGGACTTATCAAGGGACTTTTCTGATGAGAAAGAGCGAAAAGCAGAGAGAAAAAAAAAGGCGATCTCCACCCTCGGCAGGGAGGTCACCTCCGACCTCCCCTGCCGCCCCTCTCCCTCTTCTCCCCCCCTCTCTCTCTTTTCTCTTCTTCTCTCCCCTCCCTATCCCTGGTCCCGATTTGAGAGATAGATGAGTGTGTTGAGCCAGATCGAGAGGCTGTGCGAAGCAAGGATGAGAGCATGATCGAACTCCAAGGAGATATGACCCAGAGAGCGACGAGGACATGAGTGTAGACCAGTTTGAGATCGAGATGGCCTCAGATCGAGCCAGGCCTCCGACCTGAACACTGAGGCGACCTCGAGTCTTGTCAGACGATCAAGACAGACTCGAAAGTCTAGGGAGACGAATCCCTCAGATCTTATCGGGCGAAGGAGAGTTTTGAGATCAGCCTGGATTAAAACTAGGAACAGGTTGTGATCCGACTCGAAAGGAGTGAGGAAGATGAGCTCATGTACAGAGAAGCGAGATAAAAGGTACTGATTCGGGGCGATCTGCTATCAAAGTGACTGAAATCGTCAGGTCTAAGCTGAGACTGCTATCGGGGAACCTGAACCCTAGATCTGACTGAGAGGCAGACGAACCTAGCTCACGATAAAGGCGGGGGGCCGAGAAACCTATCAGAACAGATCGGTGGTGAGGAGGACACGAAAACTGTCTGAGGCGACGACAAGCCGAAATCAGTCGTGGAGATTCATAAGCTCAGAATAGATCAGGTAACATCAGTAAAAATTGTGCATGTGGAGTATCGATGCTGGTATACTGTCAGTTAGGGGGACAGTAAAAACACTGGCGTATATATGGTCTGTATGGTAGGATCAGGCTAGCTTGCCAGAAGGGGGTAAACATTTGGCTGATCAGAGTTTGATTACCAGAAGATTGGATGAGTCTGAGTGAACTGGTTTTCGCGCCGACTCCGGATTCCAGTCTTGATTGAGGGGATAGTTATTCGTGCCTTGCCCTCGATAAAGGTAAGGTGTCGACAGATATGTCAAGGCTCTTAGATCAAGATGCGATGAGGGAGAGAGTGAGATAACTGTTCGGTCAGACAAGAGGCTGATATCTGGTAATGAAATCTGGTACTGAGTTACTGACGAGACTGCGAGCACATGTCAGAAAATAGGATGAAGCTGCGATAGTATCAGAAAGAACAGCAGGCTGAGGGCAATGTGTTTGTCAGAATCGCTTGTTGTCTACAATTATACTAAAAAACCATTTTCTGTCCGTAAGCAGATGTAAAGCAACCGGTACAGTGAGGGATAATATGTTGCTTAGAGGTTGCAAGGGTGTAAATGGAATGAGTTAAGGGTTCAGGGGGGTTTCAATTTTGTTTTTTGATGGATTAGATATGCATATAGGATAATGTGTTGATCTTGTGTTAGAAAAAATGTTGATTTAGTCATGGGCTTAGATAGTTAGGGTATAGATAGAAAATTGTGATTGGATTTTGATTTGGTGTCAAAGTGTTTGTATACTTCGTTTTTGTTAAGAAAATGAAGTGGTGAGCGCTCCCCACTTATTTCAAAAAAAAAAAAGGGACTTTTCTGATTTGTCGCAGGATTGCCAAAATTAAAAACATTCCTAAGCTTCTCAGTGAAAATTTGAAGCGTTTTTTCTCTTGGCCCACCAATTGAACAATTATCTGACCATATGCTTGTAAATTTTTGGTACCAAATCTATGTGGTCCAATCTAAACTGGTTCCTTTAGGGCAATTTTCTAAAAATCAGGTCTTATAAACAGGTTGTTGCCTTATCATGTGGTGTCTGATTATGAGGCTGAGGAGGATGACAGGATGGTAGAAAGCGACAAGACGGGGCAGGCCCCATCCAGGCTGCAGCAGTGGGACCACAACATCCTGGTCAAGATAGCTGAGTTCACATCAACCTTTGAGAAGCAGGTGCTGGCGTTCAACATTATGACCCGCAAGCGCTCTCTTGGGGAGTTCCGCTCAGAGGAGCGCCTCCAACTTGAGCAGTCGCTCCTCCAAAACGAGAAGCGTATCGCAATCGAGACTCGTGCAGATATTGAGAACCGTCAGAAGGCTACTCAGATGGCCGCTTCAGTGGCCCAAGCCGACATGATGGGACCCAGTCGTGTACCTCCACTCATGCGTGGCCATGCAGCCACAGGACAGGGAGATGATGCACAGGCGCAAGAGGTGTTGCGTCAGGGTGGCTGGCCAGGGAATGCTAGTAACAGTGGGGTCAATGCTACTAATGCTGATGAGAATGAGAATGGGGATAACAATGTGGAGGAGGAAGAGGAGGGGGATGAGGATTTTTTGAACAATGAGGAGAATGGGGAGGATGACGATGATGATTCGGGTGGAGAGCTGGATTTGAATGCTAGGTGAGTGCATAATTTTTGCTTTTGTTTCTTAAGAGAAGCCTAGGTATGTTGGTTTTAATAAGTTCAATTATGATTGTAGTATTTTGCTATTGTTGCTGTTGCTAACTAACTTTGTGGATGCAAATAGATCTTTTAGGTGTCTTCTACTTGTAGCATGTCTAAAATAGTAAAATATAATATCCTATTATTCATCTGTATTGTATACTGCCACTTGCTCTCTCTCTCTCCTCAAACCGGGACTCTTTCTGACACTTACTGTCACTCTGTGAATTTTCAATAACTAGACAATGTTAAGAAAAGTGACATGCTGAAGTCGGACAAATATCAGAATAGAAGGTGCAAACTATGATAAAATCTCGGCCGAACTAATCATGAATCAAGTTAATGCATTCACAAAATGCAAGTTTAAAGAATACAGTAGACTTATATCAGGTCTGTTCTGAAAATGCAGTAATGGATTTTAGTTTTTTCCTCTTGGACACTAAAGACCCATTAAAATATGTATTTAGCTCAAGCCATTTACTATAATCCACATCCAGGAATCCACAAAACAAATCTTAATGGCCAACAAAAGGGGGAAAGAAAGATCCTAATTAGATGGTTTAGCTTAGGTTGATAAAAGAATCAAGATGCAGTGAAAAATGAGCTTCTTCTCTGTCAGGCCCACCTAACCAGCGGCCACCTCGATTAACAAACATAAGACGCTCTATTTTTATTTTTGTTTTTAATTTATCCTACCTATTCAAAACTCTTTACTGTATGATTCATACTTAGCCAATGGTGAGGCTTTTCTTGTACTGGATCCATACCAGCTGCTGTACTTATGCCAATAACAGTACCAGCACAAGCAGTGTTACTGGTAAATGCTCCTCATCATAGACAATATATTCCTACTTTCCAGCAGCTTCATCCCATGGGTTGTTTAATGGAACTGATCTAGCCACAACCCACAAATCCCATTTCTGCTATTGTACAACCCATTTCAGTAGATTTTATTTCTTGCACACAAAATGCACCAATTAAAGCATTCAAATTTCATCCGAATTCCACAGCATGATGACCTAATCTTGAAATGTAGCACCCATGTATAGGTAGAAAGGAGTTTAGACCTGCTGCCACGATGTGGTATAACAGTTGGGTGCCATTAAGTTGTCTGTTGGGCCCCACTGAGTAACACCCTAGGCACAATTTGGGCTGTTTGTATTTGATTAGCCACCCCAAATCTGCTTTGGCAGTTGGCTGCTATTGCTTGAATGGCAGAAGCTGTTGACCCTAGGAAAAAGTGATTCCTGGATTATCCCATTTTAAAGCCCACAGTGATCATTGCAGTTAATGACATCCCTGTTATTAGATTATGTTAGGGAGATGTGTTGCATCCAATCAGCTTGTTGTCCAAATTTCTCCAATCACTTTCATTATACAATATCAGTCAAGCATTGTGTCTTATATGCTAATCAATATTTGCAACTCATAATCAACTATAAATGATCATGTTGTATTGTACCAAATGTTACGGAAATATGCTATTGAAGTTAGAAATTAATTCCTATCAATTAACTGTTATATGACATCTGTTCAATATTTTATTTTCTTACAAGTTGATTCGCGCCGGTTGAATGAAGTTTGGACAAAATGCTGATTGGATTGCTCTCAGTGCTCATTATGTTATATAGGGGGTGTCCTCTTCAAATAGAGGAATAGAAATCCTTAATTTTGAGGGAAAAGTTTACAAACCTAACTGAGAACTGTCGGTTGTAATAATATCAGAGGGCAGTAGGTTGCTCCAGCTAAAAGAATTGTTTCTTGTCAAAGAACTGGATGGTGAAGATTTCATAAAAACCATCAGTAGTCAAACTATGAATTTACAGCGAAAATATACCCATAATGGAATTTTAATAGAGGTACTGAGGTACTAATTGGTTATTTCCATTGAAATTATACGCATATAGTCTAAGTTAATTGAAGTTGTGAACGGAGCATGTGGTTGCTGTTTTGAGTGTCCAATTTTATGCTTGTGGTTTAATGTTTTTGCACAATCTCAGCCATTCATCTCTTATCATAAGCTATAAAGCTAGTATATTTTTTATGAATGAATGGCTTGGATCACCTGTTCATATTTGAAGTCATCTACATTTTCATTATCAAATGAAGTTGTTATTGTACTTCATACCAAATGATACCATGCAAATGCAAATCGGGATTTCATATCCTGTCACATTTAAAAATACATATTATGACTTCTATCAGAGGGTCTGGATCATTTGATTCATTTCATATGATCACGTTGTGTTGTCTACTTCTAGATACGAACCCTAAGAATTGGTACCAGTACAGCAGCACTAGAAGTAATGCAGAATTATTCATTATGTTTTTCCTATGTATCTCCATGTTGAACCTATTAATATCAGCATGTTGAACCTATTAATATCAGGGGCGGAGCCGAGTGAGGCTCCTGCCCCCTCCACCCTCTTCCCTCTTCCATTTTTTTTGGCAAAATAACGTTGTGTATTTGTAATTTTTGTCAATTTTTTTTGCAAAATAATCATGTATATTTAAAATGTACATCATTTTATCTCTCTTGAAAAAAAAATATACATCTTATTCCTTGCTGACAGAAATTTTGGATCCCCTGATTAATATCTATGTCCACTCGGACGCCCTCATTAGATGTCCAAGAGATTAAAACAAAAACAAGGATATCAAAACAAAAATTAAGAAAGCAACAAGTGTCATGGTCCCTGTATATTTTATTTAAAAAAAAATGGAGTTGCAAAAGTGTTGGTGGTGGGTTGTATAATAGTTCCAAAGAGACCCTGAATCCAGTTTGAGCAAGTAACAACGCTCCACTTTTTGGGGCCTTAAGAAAGACTTGATACGACTTTCAGTGGGGTTTGGTTGTTAACTTAGCAACAAAGAAATGGTAAGTTCTGAAATCTGAACTCATTGCCTCACCTTTTTAGAAGATTGATCTAATTCAATTTGTTTTTGTTAAGTATTAATAACACATTTGTTAGCGTTTGCATGAATCTCGTGGCCGTAATGATGGACACATACAATCGTAGCTTTCATGGTTATAATTTTTGGAGCAATCATTCTTCCTACACAAAGCTTCAATTATAAATGCACTAAATTGAAGTTTAATGAGAATCGGCACATGACCTAATAGATAAAGAACAGTGTTCTTTGTGTGTGAAAAGTTACTAATTTGAGATTGGGTTGAAGAACTTTATCATTCCGTAGATTTTTTTTAATTTTTATTGAGACTTTCAATTACCCTTTCTATACTCCAATCCTCTTATAGAATGTGATTCAAGTGATATACTTATGAGTTGGGCTATGGTGTTTCGCGAAATACAAAATCTCATGTGCTCGCATCTATACTTCGAATTTTAAAGTTCGAACGATTGATTCAAATCGTTGAACATGATCTTCATGTTAAAACCTCCTTGAAAACTGAATTTTACATTTTTTTTACTATTTTTTAGATAGATAGAAAAGTTGTTGATTTAAAGATTTCTGGGTCATCCGTTATGAGTGATTTTTCAGCTCTTTAAAAATAGCAAAAAATTAAAAAAAATGTAAAGTTTGATTTTCAAGAGATTTCAAAATAGAGATTATGTTCAATAGTTTGGATCGATCGTATGAACTTTGAAATTCGAGATATACATACGAAGCACAAGAGATTTTGTACTTCGTGGAACACCATAATCTCACTCTATACTTATTTTGTGTTTTGTTGTACATTCCTTCATGACTTTTCATATTATTTTTACCATGCATACTTCATCAATTCAAATATAGCATTTACTAGGAGTTAGATTATTGTGAAAGCGTTTGCACTTTGAATTGAAGTGTAAATAATCAAAATTATATTTTTTTGAGTCCGAAATATTGATTTAAGTTAACAAATTCTTCATATTGATTTTTAGAACTTGCTAGTTATTTTTAAAAATAAAAAACGACTTTTTCAAAACCATTTTTACAAAATAACTAGAATGCTCTAAATACCATAAAAAAATTATTTCCTTGAAATTTCAATACGAAGAATTTATTGAACAACTTAAATTAATATTTTTAACTAAAAATATAATTTAAATCATTTACACTTCAACTCGAAGTGCTTAACTAATTTATTAGCGTCCGAAATTTGTATGTTCCAGATCCAGAAATTAGTTTTCGATAAATCTTTGTTGCTGTGTGGGGGGGGGGGGGGGGTTTCAAAAATAACTCCAGTGCCTTTAATTTTCATGGCCATCAAGTATCTTTTTCCAGTTTATTTTTTAAAATCAAATTCTAACTCCAAATCAGCATGTTTTTCTGGGGCATAAATGATATGGCAATTTACCATGATGAAGACGGAAGAAATTGAGGTCAAATTTATATATTGATTTTTTTATTATTTTCAAACATACAGTTGATATTTTAGCACATCGGTATACTCAATTTCTACATCAGTAATACAACAGGGGACGGATTTTGCATTTTTCTTTTGTTAGTTTGACAGTATAGATCTCCTATACTGTTTTAGTACACTTCTGATGTACAACTTAAGTATTTTTGTATCTTTTTTTTTATTAATGGAAGCAGGCATTTCATTATGGAGTAGCTATTTAAAAAAAAATACAACAGGGGCAGACCTCGTAAGTCGTAAGATTCAGGGGCAGTGGCCTGATTTTTTTTTTTTTTTGCAAAATATATGTTGTATATTTATTCGTTAATTTTTTTGAAAAATATGTTTATAATTTAATTTTTTTTAAATGTGTCTTTTTTTATTCTTTTGAAATAAAATATAGTTGTGGTTCCTCTATGACAAAAATTCTGAATCCAAGGCATTTGTACATGGATAACGACATAACGTCAAATCATAGGTCAGAAAAATGCGCTAAATTAGTATCTGTACTTGAAGCAATTATAAAAAAAAAATTGTGATACTATTCTTTGCAAAGCAGGAAAAATGTGCGCTTTGTAATTGTGAATTTTTTAATCTCATTTTGTAATTTGTGCTAATATGATGTTAAAAATTCTAATGATTTTACAATCGTAAAGCGTGCGTTTTACAAAGCATAATAGCACAACTCATTAAAAATATATATCATCATATAACACAAAATTGTATTATGGTTCCAACTCAACTGATTACGGATAGATCAACACCATGTATGTTTAGATTTTAGAAGCCTAAAAAGGTTTAAAAGGTCATGCACTCACACTCAAAGTACCTTTCTATCTTTTAAAAAAAATTAGGAGATATCATGTGAACAATATGATTCATATAGTCTTAATTGTTGACAGAGATTTTTTTTTTTTGAGTTTAAAGTCTGTAGCAGTTGACTGAGAATTTGATGAGAGCAATAATGTCTGAAGGTATCCTCATCAATAAGGGAAAACATATCTGTATAGATATTAATTAATTATTTTTTCTATTATCTTTATACACAAAGGCATAAAAAATGAAGTATATTACATTTAATTCTTATGGTATATATAATTTTGAACGATATTATTTAAATAAAAAATAAACTTCTAAACAATTTTTTAGATAGGATGTGTTTTGAATGTGAGCCAATTTGAAGTTTGATTGCTCATTTATATGAAATCACTGAAACCTCATCGTTATTTTTTTTTAATTATTTGATAAAAAGACAATCATTTTTTAAATTGACCCAAAGTTGTTACATGTCTTAGAGAAGTAATTGTGAGCATATTTAAAGATAAAATTATTTCATTTGACAATATTTCTAAAAAATATGCACAACAAGAGTTGCATATATCATATATGCTAGAAGTAACAAAAACTATAAAAATATTTTATGGTGCCATTTTTTTTTTATTTTGAGGTAAAGATGAGGGTCAATGCCCTCAAATTTATAAATTAAGGATCACAAAGTTATCAAAAGTACAATATTTACAAAAATAAGGGGAAAAAAGTAATGAAAAAATCAAAATAAAACTATCAAAAACACTATTTACAGGGGAGCTGCTTTCTTTTCATTCCCTCAGCACTGAATGGATAAGCACCGTCTGTCCCACTACTTCCGAATTTGGCCAGCCATACCAGCATCTCATGTCTTGCAACACCTCTCTCACCGTGTTAACTATAGCCTGCTCCTTATTAGCAAAGATACGCCTACACCTTTCCCTGCATATTGCGTAGTTTGTAACAACCTCTATTCTTCTATTAGCCATACTCTGAGAAGACGAGATTAACAACAGATTTGAGCTAGGCGATGTGTAAAGTGAGCAGACATCTAGTTTGCATTGGAGTATAGAGGCAATGTAATCCCTTAACTGTCTAGCATATGAGCAGGCTTGAAATAAGTGATGAGCAGTTTCCATATCCCTCTTACACATTGAACATCTATTTACCAGGTACCATCCCCTTTTTATCAAGTTGTCAACCGTAGTTAACTTATCTGATATTAGAAGCCACGCAAACACCATCACTTTTGGTGGTCCCCCCATACTCCATATATGAGATGTATCAGTATTGCAATTGGGGGAGTTAGCTATAAACTTGTAGATAGACTGAGTGGAGAATGTTGTGGCTCTCATCCAAATAACCTTGTCTTCTAGATCTTGTAAGGTGACTTGTTGCATTAGCTGCTGCAACTCTAGTATCTCAGAGTGATCCTCTTGGTTGAATCCGTCACATTGCCATAGTCTATTTCCCACGTAGTGAGCCACTGAGGCATCATCATATCTTGTCGCATTGTATAACTTAGGGAATAATAATTTCAGAGGCCAATGAAGCCAGTGATCACGCCAAAAATATATTCTGTTTCCACACCCTACTTCATATCTGATAGAGCAATTATAAGCACTTGCAATCTTTCCTATAGCCGTCCAAAACGATGGGCTATTTGTGTGAAGCCATGGCTTGTGATGTTGCATCAACATTGGCGTGCCTTCCTTCCACCATTGGTCTTTTTCCCATAACCAACACCACTTAAGCAGCAAAGCTGTGTTAGTTATCTCAATATCCCGTATCCCAAGACCGCCAGATTCTTTGGTTTTAACAGCCATCCTCTAATTGACCATAACTAAACCTCTCTTGAAGTTCAAAGGATTTGTGTAGCCATGCCATATGAAGCCTCTTCTAATTTGATCAAGCTTCTTAAGGAGCCACTTAGGGAACTTGAAAACTGCCATGAAGTATTGGGGTATAGATGATAGCACCGAATTAGCTAGTACAATCCTTCCAGCTACAGACAGCATAGCTGCTTTCCACCCCGATAATTTTGCATAGAACTTGTCAATTATTGGTTGGAAGTCACACCGTCTGATATTCTTGTCTGAGAGCGGAAGTCCAAGGTATTTCAGTGGAAATGACCCTGCCTTACATTGCAGTACCGATGCCAGCCCCTCTGTGTATACCAAGTTGGAACACGTGACAAGTAACTCAGATTTGGCAAGATTTATCTTCAGCCCAGATGCCATGCCAAATATCCTAATGGCCAATTTGATGTTGGTCATTTGCTGAAAAGAAGGCTTGAGCAAAAATAGCGTGTCATCCGCATAAAGCAGACAATTTCTGCATCCCGAGAAAAGAGATGCAATATAGCCAAGTTCTGTGAGTTTCTTAATCCAAACGGCTAAACCATCAATTGCCAAGTTGAACAAGAAAGGGGATAGCGGATCTCCCTGTCGGACACCTCTCTTCAACCTCAGCGCTTTTCCTGCTACAACATTTATGATAATTCTCGAGCTGCCTTGTAACAAGTTGCGTTGTATAGCCAGAATCCATACAGTTGGAAATCCTCTCGCTATAAGACTTTGTATCAGGAAGGACCAGTTTAGTGTGTCAAATGCCTTGCAAATATCCGCTTTGAAGATTGCCACCTTCTTATTTAGTTTCGTAGCCGATTGTAGGACTTGTTGAGCATATAAGAATCCATGTGTTATACTCCTTTCTTGTAGAAAACCCGTTTGAGTCACCGTTATCAGTCTCTGTATCATTGGCTGTAACCTAGCAGTCATGATTTTCGAATAAATCTTCTGGACACTAGAAACTAAACTGATGGGTCTGTAGTCATTTACCTTTTGAGGATCGGGTGTTTTGGCAGCTAAAACAATATAAGAACTACGAAACGGGCCTAAATCCATATCCCCCTGGGTGTGCGCAGCATTTAAAGCATTACATAAGTCTGGCATTGGCAATTCTAGGAAACACTTGAAAAAATCACCCGTGAACCCATCAGGGCCAGGTGAACGACCTGATTTCCACGTTCGAATGGCTACTTTTATTTCATCTGACGTTATAGGTTGTACTAGCACCAATGCTTCTGCATTATCAAGTCTGTCATCTCCATAAAGTCCATTGAGATCAATGTCAGCAGAGATGCTAGATGCTGATCCCATAAGAGAGCAAAAGTGATCAAAAAAGAGCTTAGCTTTAGCTTTATGACATGTTATTTGTTCATTTCCTTGCACTAATGCCGAAATCCAATTAGCTCTTTTTTGTGAAGTGGCCACAGCATGGAAATAACGCGTATTTCTGTCACCCCCTAAATTCCATTGTCTTTTAGCTCTTTGTCTCCATTTAATCTCATTAAGCTTTTCTATTTCTCTAAATCTTTCCTTTACCAACTCCTTAGTGATCTTTTCCACAGCAGTGAGAGATCGAACCTCTTCATGTTTTTCTAGCCAGGCCAATATTTCAGTACACAATCGGCTTTGCTTATCAACCATGTCTCTGTTATTTCTACTCCAGACTATAGAGACTCTTCGAATTGCTGCCATCTTTTCATGCAGCTCTAGTGGACTATTAGCGACTGACATCCCTTGCCACGTATCTGAAACCAGTCGAATATATTCCTCATTTCTCAACCAATAATTTTCAAAGTGAAACATGTTAGGCTTTTGGAAAGTAGTATAGACCTCACACTGAAGAGGACAGTGATCAGAGATATCAGAGTATAGCGTTGATTGGATAGTATTTGGAAACAAGGAGCTCCATGTGTTGGACACCAAGAATCTATCTAATCTAACAAAGGTTGGATTTTGTCTTCCGCTTGACCAGGTAAAAAATTTGCCTTGCAAAGGTAAGTCTTGGACCTCCAAAGAGTTAATCAGTCTCACAAAAGGGAGGTTCGGACCCCTAGCTGTATTAGAACTGTCGTGAGAACTCAAAGTCTGATTGAAATCTCCCATAATCAACCAAGGCATCTCATCATGTGGCCTCTGTGTTGATAATTCCTGAAAATATTCATCCCTGTTGTGTCTAGAGGCCGGACCATAGACCCCTGTTACTTTAAATTCCGTATTATCAAAGTTGAACTTAAGAGTCACAGAAATTAGATGCACTCTCTTTTCCACTGATAGCATCGTAAATTTGTTTGATTTCCAAGCAAGCAATACCCCTCCCGATCTTCCATCTGATGCTATAACTTCATGACAATCAATTGCACTACCCGTGATTTGTTTGATTAAGAGAGGAGTAGAAGTAGTTAGCATTGTTTCCTGTAGACACACCAGGTCTATCCCATTATTTAACAAAAACGTCTTGACACGAAATCTCTTATGTGAGTCGTTAATTCCACGTACATTCCAAGAGACAAAACGAAAACATCTTCCTTGGTTTATGATTAAAAAACTACTACACCTTAATTCCATTAACCTATCACAGAACATCCGATACAGTTCTAAACCCACTACCTAACAACCCACGACTTCATCTTCCTCAGAATGGTACCTCGTAACCTGGCACAAATATCGGCGGTATTGTGTCATGTACCGGTGTAGTAGGCTCTTCATTGTCTTGAGAAGTCAGTACATTGTCCTTATTTACTGCAGCCTCGATAAGTTCCTTAATTTCTTCACTAATTGACAATCCTGCAGATTGCAGGAGTTGGATCGCCTGAGCAGCCAAGAGTGGTTCAACTTGATCTTGCAAATCAAATTTGAGAGCTGACGAGCTTCCTTTAGATGATCTTTTGTAGTGATATGACATAGGTCTTGCTTGCGCCTGAATACGCGGGCTTCTTCTAACCGGGCATGCCACTTCCTTTTGTTTTGCACCTATATCATTGATCAGATGGTGTCCTATCTGTGAAGCCTCAGCATTCTGAGAAGAGTTAGCAGGCTCACTGTTTATAATCGGAGCCAAATGAGGCCCATCATCCAGTTCAGAAGGCCCAGAACCATATACTACAATCTCAGAGCAAGCAGATCTTTGAGCGAGATATCCCACTTCTTCTTCATAGTCTGGAGGCCCATCACTAATTGAAGCTTGAATAGGCCCATGCATATTTCCAATTCCACGACAGTTGACTAACTGTTGGGCTGGAGAGGGAACCAACTCATTGGTTTTCGTGTGCTCAGCACACTCAATCTCAACAGTTGTCACATCGTGACAGTTAGCCGAAATACCATTGGGAGTTAGCCGAAAATGAGGATACTGCATGGAGAAACACCCCTTTCTGTCATAGGAAGTAATGAGATTTGCCATAAAGTAGGGTGGGAATTTAATTCTGATTGGACAAGGTATATCTGTCGCCCATTGGAGAAGATACCGCCGAGTGCAACTCTGGTGAGGTTTTCTAGGAGAAGATATTGCCATAACGCTTTGATTTTCTGCGGCCTTTTCTTTTCCAAAACTGAGAGGCAATTCTCTGTAGCAGGCTAAAAGAGACTGATGTTGCATGGTAGTCTTCTGAGAGGTGCACAACTGTACCGTATCCTGTTGGGGTTCTTGAGCAATTAACGCCACACTTCCATGATCTTGTGTGCCATTTGCATCATCACCATTGTGTGGCTGTTCCCTAACCACAACCACTGGAGGAGTTGTGGACCATGGTGCTGGTACCATCTCATCATTCCTCAGTGTTACCTTTGGCTTCCAAATCCCCTAAAAACTAGTATAGTTAGCTTGATATCTCCATTCTTTAGGTGATCTCGGCGAGTGCCCATATACTGAGTCATCAGATGAAGATGATGAAGATGGGTAGTTCATAGGCACCTTAGGCACATTCCTTCTGGACCCACCAGAGCTCTCCGGATGATTGCTTGGTGACGGTGGCGGGGGTGGAAATGGAGTGTCACGCCAAAGTCTCCATCCAATGACATGTATATCGACAGGCGTAACATACGGGCCTTCTCTATACATGAAAGCTTGCGGAATGTGCCTCGGATGCTTTGATTCTATTAGTGCTATGACATGGCGGTAGTGACCAGCAGCCTCACCAAAGGGTAGCACTTGTAGAGGCGAGCCAAGCTGTTGAAGGAAGCTCAATATTTGAGACATCGTCCAAGCTTGAAGCGGAAGCCCTACAAGCCTAACCCAAATTTGGTGAGTCGGGTGATCAAAAGCCATGGCGAAGCGAGGACACCATTCATGTACCCGGAATTGAACATCAAGCTGCGGAATAGTATAAATTCCAGCGAGTACCGTGACGTCTCTTAGGAGGTTGGTTGAACATTTAACCAAATATGGCGCCAATAGTGCAGGTGAGACTGTGAACTCAGAGATCGGCCGGTTGTGAATAAGGGCTAACTTGTTGGCTATAAGCTGAGGAAGTGTATGAGATGGAGAGCCCCTTAGCAGTATTATTAGGCCAACCTTGTCAAGGTAAGTATTTTCCTCGTTGAAGTTTTCAAACGTGGGTCTATACATATCTCTAAGTATAGGCCTTTCATTCAGAAAACTTTCAGAGTTCATACTATCTAGATGGTTCGAATGTGTATTCTTTGTATTAGGTTGAGAAGGTTTTGGTTGCTTAGGGTTTGCTGCTGATTTGTGAGACGTCTTCAACTTCTTAAATAGACAGCCAGCCAATTTATGCCCAAACTTTCCACAACCATAACATTTAATGGCTTCTTTGCACTGAACTTTAATGTGCCCCTGTTTGAGGCATTTATAGCACCTCCTACTGTCAGATACAAACTTAAATGCAAATATTCTAGTTTTACCTTGAGCTATTTGCCACTGGTGCGTAGCCGGTTTGATCTTAACACTCCGTGTTCCCAGCTGAGGAGTGTCGACAACGTCTCTATATGAACGACCATTTGCAGGACGCCATTGTCTTCTCTCCACGAAACCTTGCTCTTGGTTTTTCCCACCAAATCGCCCTGTGTTTCGCCAGCTCTCCTTGGACGCCATGCTGATTGATATTAGGGAAGATTTATGGTGCCATTTATGTAGTACAATAATTGAAACTGACATCTGCTAGATGTCATAATTTCTTTACAAATAATGACTTATGCAATGTTGGTGATAAATCATAAATTAGACGAATTCTAAGAATCTATATGGTTTGTACATATTCAATTTGAAACGCACAGTTCAGATCGGATATCGATCATAAAATCTCTATTGTCACAATTATGACAACAAAATTAATAAAATAGATGTCCTAGCAAAATTAAATTGGCAGCAATTCTTGACAATATAACTACTATTTAAATTAAATTTAGCCATTACTCAAATTTTTTTATAAAATATACCAATTAATTGGCTCCAGCTAGTATTTTCTTAATTCCAGCACAAGATCCTTTTTTTGTGTAACTTGGTTCACAAGGCTTTCCATCTCAAGTGATAACCACATTAGTTTAATTTGCTGCTGATAATGCGAAAAAATATCAATTTATTGCCATATTCTTTTTTTTTTTTTTTAAGGTTTTCAGTGCTTGCTAGCTAGCTACTACAACATTTGATTTCCTTTACATATCTAACCAATCACAACTCTAAATCCTCATCCAACTCCATATACAAAAAGGAAACAAGATTGGTAGGAGATTAATTAAGACAGGCATCATCAAAAAAGAAATCATGCAATTATCTTTCAATCAATCAAGTTGTAATTATTAATCATGGCAACTACTTTTTTTACTAAGAAAAAGTGGTTTAGTCAGTGTAATAAATCAATTTACCTAATGCATGTGAAGTTCATGGGGAACTATTGCTTAGACAACTACAACTCACTTTATATTTTTATTTATTAATTATTTGACCATCATTGATCTAAAACCTTTGAGGAAGGGAGATCTTTGTAACATAGTGTGGAAAATTTAAGGATATGCTTAATTTCTTGTTAGAGGTGAATGAGGAGAATATTAATTTCTATTTATTTGTTCAAATTTTGTTTCTCTTAATTTGAAGGATAGCAAATTCAAATTTAAACCTCCTCTTTATTACCATTCCATTCCCTTAAATACTAACTGGGGTCCATATGTAGGATGCAATAAATCAAACATGAATCAGATAGTGATCAAATTATATGTATAGGCATTGGTTTTTAAAATTTTTTTTAACACCGATACCAATCAAATATTCGACAATTAAAATGCAAATACGGATAAAAAAAATTGAATATCTATAAAACTTGCTCAAACTGTATGCAATACTATACATGTAAATATTAGTTAAAAACTAAATTTAATACTATATATCTAATTATAACAATGAAATAAAATAAGTTTCTCATATAATACTAGATTTCAGGTATATTTTGCTCATCAGATATCTGCATTTTATGAAAAATACGAATACAAATACTTATATATGTTAATGTCCGACTGATTACTCAAATATGATTTTTCAGGTATATTTTGCTCATCTCTTTTCACCTTCTCTCAACATAGTGTTTTTTTTTTTAAATCAAAACAATTCTAACAATACACAGTTACAAATAAAATTACGAAACAAACGATGACAAAACTATATATTTTCGTTAACCGTTTTGTTATTTAAACGAAATAAGTTTCTTTGATCGTAATCGTTTCATTTGTAACGAAACGAAACGAAAAACGAAAAACGATTAAACGAATGATCATTGACAGGCCTAATCATATGGTCTTTTTTACCACTTATTATTCTGACAAGCTTTAAAAAAACGTTTCATGACTCTTAACTGTAATTAATACAATATTTTCGAATTAAATGATTTAAACAGAACCTGTTTACGTAATTTAACAGCTTTGAACGGTTTAAATGAAACATTTTAACGTCAATTTTTTTTTTTAATTTGAAAGTTAAAACAGTTATAATGAAGCTGAAAAATCAAGCGCAACATAATTATGGATAACTACAGTGAAAAACCCTAGCTAGCTAGTTAGGTATCAACACAAAACACTCGAGCTGAATTTGTTCCTTGCTTAATGTATGTGGTTATCTTTCTTGCGATATGTCTTTAATCTTGCTTAGTCATGAAACTCACAAATTTCAACCACACCTTTCAATACAAAAAGACAATCACATTCATCAACATCAATAAAGTGGTTTTAAAATATATATATATGCCTCTTGTTGACCCAACTTATCAGCAAAATAGGAAACGAAAGTATCACTAAAATGCTCAACTTCTTCACAAGCTTACACACAATTGCACTCATCATCATCATCATCATACTACACTATATATCCTAATTCATTTCTTTTTTTTTCTTTTCCTAAAATTACAAGAAAGGCAAACAATTAAACACTGATATCTACATGTAATTTTTTAACATTCAGCCTGAATACTAGCAGGAGACATTCTGAAGTAATGGTCCCACAAGTACCGAAACTTGATCGAGGATTGCCTTGCGATTGCTCGACCGTCATTTACCAGATAACTATTGCCTTGTAGTCTGAATATTTTCGGGTCGACCATGACCGAGGTAGCGAACCCTTGCGAGTTAACAAATACACTTTTCAGATTGCAGTCGCAAAGGTTCCTCAACTCCACCTCAAAAACCATGTCGAAACCGTTTCTGGGATCTTTGCCCATGTTGGTCTGCTCGATTTGTAAGCTTGAGAGGTCACATTTTTGACAATTTCCTGTGATTTGAGGAATAAAGATGTGCAAGTTATTATAAGAAATAAAGATAGGTACAACATGACATTGTAGAAAAAAAAAGTTGAAACAAACCATCAAACTGTGCTTGACAAATCCTCAATGGTACAAAATTTGGATGATTTTTTAACAAGATCAAATGTATCAGTGTGTGAGTTTGGAGCAGGGAGGAAGAGGAAAGGGGGGCCAATTCCATTGTAATAAGAAAAGCAAACAACCAAACCTCGAAAGTCAAACCCCAAATTGAAATAGAATGCAGATACAACAGATCAAGCGAGAGACAATTGTACCTTGTATAAGGATGAAGAAGAGAACAGAGAGAAGAAGCTTTACAAAGGTTCCTGCTTCCATAGTTTGTACTTGTAGTAGGATGGGTTATTTTCTTTCTCCCAAGTATGGGTTATTTATACCAGAGAAAAGGTGCTGTCAGAATTAGACATATCTGCCCTTGTCAGAATTAGCAGAGAAAAGGTGCTGTCAGAATTAGCAAAACCAAAAGGAAATTTCATTTGTTGTTTCGGTGGAAAGTAGTCTGGAATTGCCAGTACTCGGTATTAAAAATCAGTACATGGTATTGGTCATATAGTAATAGTAGTGTAGACTATAGAGGTTCTTTTAGACTGTATAATGTATATACAATTCGTCTCTAGTATGAATGATGTTGTATATGAATTCGTATCTGCTGTTATAGTTGTGATGACATTACTGTGTTATTGAATTAATTTGAAAGTTTGAATTAGTTTTGAACGATTGTATTTTAACTCAAAAAAAGTATATTATAATATAAATTTTGTAAAATTCACATATTATTTTCTCAATGACGCAACAGCCGTATTATCAAAATTATGACACCGAAACAGCTTTCGAGTGTATATATTTTTGTATCTTTTTGTCTCTTTGACTCCTTTCAAAGGCGAGACTTAATTGAATCGGTTGTTTGTGGCTAAAATTCTAATGCAAGTCTATTATCTATACGATGAACAATATCCAAATTTTATAATTTTTTACGACTAATGTCATAGTAACCAAACAAGTTTGTAGTTAATTAATAGCTCAATATTTGATTCCACAGATGCTGCTTTGATCGGAGTTGTCTTTGTTTTATGTCTGTTTGATTTCTAAGACGGATCTTGAATTAGATTAATTCGCCGACCAATCAGTGTTTATCTTTCTTATATCTAGAGTTTTGTTACAATTGCAATGGATCAAATGAAATAGCGGGTTAATCTTACACTGTAGCATTTTTATTTTTTTCGAAATTTTTTTTGCAGTTTTTTTCTGTAGCAATTTTTTTTTTCCATTGTTTTTTTTAGTTTTTCTCGCAGAGCGCGAGCGCGACATCTAATGTATATAGGGGGTTGATGTATATAGCATGTCATTGAGCTTTTTCTTTTTAACATATAATTTTATGGTGGGTGTTGAGGTAAGTCTAAATTTAGTGGATAGATATATGACTAATAGGCACAATAATAAAGTAATAAAATATATTATTGAATTTTTTTATAACAAACAACAAATTTAATATATAAAATAATTTTTGAAGTACATAATTTTACTGTTACAAAATACATCATTTTCCTTAAACCTAATAGTTTATTTTAAATATTTGCCTATCTATTTACCAAAAAAATACAAAAAGAAAATCATTCTAATAATCTAATGCAATCAACAATCATTTATCATTGTTATAATTTAAATTTGTTGAATAATTGCCTCACAAGAAACCTCTTTGAACACATTCTTTTCTATATAAGTACTCAAATTATTGCTCATTTATTCATCTTTGATTAGACTTGTATCATATTCTTGTATGTTAAAATTACTGGATAATAAATGAGTATTGTATGATTAAAAGATCATTGTTATACATATTAGTTTTGTCAATTTTATACATAAATAATTAAAATTCATTTATTTCACACAAACATACCTCTAACATAGATATATAAATGGATAAAAAGGCGCAATCCTAGTTTTAAGAGGAAAACATATCATATTATTAATTGCAAAAAATGTAACTATCTTTGATTGTGTACAATGGTTTTAAGATTGTCCGGCAACGATTTTTTAAAAGAAAAGTGATCCAAATTATTTGGTTTCTTATTTCCTATAATTCATCGGTTTTCTTCCCAACTTTCTAGAAATAAGAGAGCTAAGGTAAAAATTAATAAATTCAAGGGCGAGCGAGTTGTATTAATGTAAATACTATGTAAATGAAATATATTTTAGTTGAATATATGAAATATATTTATAAATTATATAAGAGAGAAGGTCAGAGGTGCATCGATTAAAGATAAACTTATTCAACATCGTTTGAGATGGTATGAACATGTTCAACGAAAGTATTCTGATGCACTGATACATAGTAAAGCTTTAAATCGTGTCTAGGATTCTAAATTTGTGTCGTTTCATTTCATGTCGTGCCAAACACGACAAGTCACACAATACATCTTTTTTCTTCTAATCTTCATAATAATTAATCTTCAAATTTAGTTATTATTTAGATGCCATGTCAAATTTTTATTATTTTTGATGAAATAATGAAGGCGTGACTAAATTTGAAAATTTTCAAAATTTAGTGACTAAAAATAGATAATTCAAAATTCGATGATCAAATATGAATTTGATACAAAGTT
Source organism: Eleocharis quinqueflora (assembly GCA_964058865.1). Classification (NCBI taxonomy): domain Eukaryota; kingdom Viridiplantae; phylum Streptophyta; class Magnoliopsida; order Poales; family Cyperaceae; genus Eleocharis; species Eleocharis quinqueflora. The sequence goes on along the minus strand of CAXKVX010000280.1, from coordinate 138,972 downwards.
TAATGACCTCCAAAAAAATAATATTTTTATTCATCATAACAACTTATGTCTGTTACACACTTGTCCTTACAAAAATCTTATAAGATAATTTAACATACAATCAGTGACTCTAATCGAATCTTTCTACCACTAGACCATTCTTATTTTTCATAATCTATGAGACAAATATTGTACCTATACATCTGCTTAGTATTATTACTGTAACATAGTATTCATATTATATGACCAACTTTATTGTTATTATTATTTTCTTCTTTATTATATATTTATATTATTAATTCCTTTATGTTTCTATATTATTACTATTACTATTATTATTAATAATAATATTATTATTATGATTATTGTTATTGTTTTTATTATTATTATTATTATTATTACTATTATTACTATTTTAATTTTTCATATATTCATTTTATTTTTTTTAATGTTTTTATATAGTTATTATTATAATCATCACTATTATTATTGTTATAATCATTTTTACTAAATATTAGTGTTTCATAATAATTATTAATAGTACTCTATTTAGGGGTGATTTTTTTTAGAAATAACTTAGGGTCTCACACATGCAAAAACAGTGGAGAAGTATTTGAGAATCAGAAAAATATTTTCTTAAGAGCGCAAGCATTACTTGCATCTTTGACCATTGGAGATATTTTTTGGATCATTTATCCTATCTGTAAAAAAACAATTGTACTTTGACCGTTTATGAAAATTTTCCAAAACGAACAACAAAATACATTCTTCTCCAGTCCTTTTCTCTCCTTCTACTCTTTTCATTTTGGAAAATGTTTCGCGGATCCCAACTTCGATACCGTCAGCGATACCAACTGGACACGTCCAGTTGAGTTTCGACGAAAATTTGTTTTACTTATGATGCATATTGTTTTCGTTATTATGCATGTTGTTTTCGTTATTGTGCATCTAATAACATGCATAACAGTTAAATACTTATGATTTATATGCTAAGTTCAATATGTTTTTTTGTTCTATTTATGATTTATTATGAAAATTTGTTTTACTTATGATGCATATTGTTTTTGTTATTATGCATGTTGTTTTCGTTATTGTGCATCTAAAAACATGAATAACAGTCAAATACTTATGATTTATATGCTAAGTTCATTATGTTTTTTTGTTATATTTATGATTTATTATGTTTTCGTTATTATGCATAATATTTTTGTTATTATGCATGTTATTTGTATTATTTTGCATGTTATTTACTTGCATAATAACAAAAAATAACATGCACAATAACAAAAACAACATGCATAATAACTAGAATAACTTTTCAAAATAAATGCAACTGGATTCATCCAGTCCGCATCGATGAGCGTAGCGATTCGCGTTTGTGAGCATAGCGACATTCGTTTTCAGTGGAGCGTCCGATCAATTATATGCATAATAACAAAAACAATATGCATAATACAAAAAACAACATGCATCATAAGTAAAATAACATGCAAACTGAATTCAACTGGATCTGTCATGTTGGTATCGCTGGTGGTATCACCGAAGGTATCGATATATCAGCTCCCTTTCATTTTTTATACTTCACTGGAGGAATCCAGCACCAGCATGCCAGAATCAGATGTTATCGTCTCCATTTAATTCAAATGCAATTGGGTTTTCTCTAAGGTCTTGGGCCTTCCACCTCGTCTCCAACTTTGGACCAATTTTAACCCATTCCCATTCCCATTCCCATTCCCATTCCCATTCCTATTCTGTATTTGCTCACATTTTTCTTCCCTCCTAATCGAATTGAGAATTTGAGATTCAGAATTGAGATGCTCTATACTATAAGAGTAAATATTTAATACAGGACGAATGGGACGGCTTTATATATCTGGAAAATCGTGTATAATCAATTCCAAAATTTCTTCATATATAATTCTAATCAAATTGGACCTTGTCCTCATTAGATGTCAAACGAGCAAAACAAATATTAAGATAGATTACCGCATTTAAATGAAATGAAAACGGTAACAGATTAATTTGCGTTACACGTTTAGTTAAATTAACGTAAGAATTTTTTATTTCGCTGAACGTTGCGTTAAAGTTAGACGGTTAAACGTTCGAAACGTTTAATTTTCATTTCGTTTGAAGGTGCAAAAAAAAAGGTGTTAAAAATGTTATAAATGTAAAAAACTTCATAATGTTTAATTTATTACATGAATCTAGAACTTTACAAAATTAAAACATAAATACTGAAGTACATAACATTAAAATTAACTTAATTGTTTTTCAAGTTTTAGACAAACAAAAAACTCATGTATAAACTCTATACAAACAAAATCAAAAGTCAGAAGTTAAACTCTATACAAAACAACCTTGATCATTCCTCAAGAACTTCGGTTCCACTCCCAAGACTTCCTCCATTCATACACAAATTCATCTTCATCCACTTCTTCCAAAAAACTCCAACTGGAAATAAATAAAAAATGTTGTTACTATTGCGTTTACAGAAATTATATTTTAAAACAAGATTTTATAAATAATGAATATCAATTTTCAAAAATTGTATTTTAATATTGATAACAAACATTTTTCCTCCCTTCTCTTCTTTCTGCTCCTCCTATCTTTTTTTCTCTTATTGTTGCTTTCTGCTGGTGGTGGTGGTGGATCCTTGACATGTGCTCCAAATCCAATTAACCAATTCAAGTCCTTGGTTAAGGACTCCAATTGGGGGTACAATATATGGTATGGATGAAAATAATTGAGGAGGATTTTCACAATTGTCCTTACTTCTTTGATATCCATCTAGTTTTTAAAAAGACAAATGATGGCACTGTCAGTGAAATTCATAGATAGTAATATTCATAGTAACATATATAGTAATATATATAGTAATACATATAGTAATTTGAAACATTAGTGAAATTCATAGAATCTAAAACAACAACTTAAATTAGTGAATTTAAAAAATCAGCGAAATTCAAACAGTAAATTCAAAAATCAGTAGATATATTCTAAATCCTAGCAAAAACTCTAAAACATAAACCTTAAACCAAATAACCTAAACTCTAAATCCTAAAACCTAAATCATAAATTTTACACCCTAAGCCGTAAACATAAAACAAGTAATCGGTGAATATATCTAAATCCTAAAAAAAATCTAAATTTTACTCAATAATGAAAGCGACCAGTGAACAAATTGAGTGTTCAATCATTTCAATATTAATCACGGAATTAATTTGGAACTAATTGCAAAGCAAGCATTTTCAATTTTGAACTAATAAATAACAATGAACATTGAACGTTGCGTAGTTGCAAATTGATGGAGAGGAGGAGGGGGCAGTGAGGCATGACTGTTCCCAACATATCATGTGATCTCTAAAGTTTATTTCAAGTTTACAACTTTCAGCTTTCAATTTGCCATGTAACAAAAGATCACATGCATTGTTCCTCACAGCAATGACATATACCGTTTGTCTCAACCTATTTTTCTTTTCTTGGGCCCCTCTGTTGTATCATATAGTCATGTGATTAGTAAACATCAATACATTTTGAATCTAATTTAGCTAGATATATAAAAGTAAAGTTCCCCAATACAAACAAGATCATGAATTGTATGAAGTATGAAACATCACAAAAAGAACTTGTAATTTTATAGTTTTATACTAAGAACAAGCTTTGAATGTAATTTATACAATTGCATTACTCTGTTTATGGAAATTGACCCCCCCCCCCCTTCTTTTGCGGTCACAAACTCACAACACAGATATGTCATATGAGATAATTCCAAAAACAACCTCCATTTTAACTAAGTTGTATTTAGTTATCAATGTAGCCTTACAATTCACACTTGAAATACAAAAGCCTCATCTTCAAGGCCAACTCACATCAAACAATGGATTTGAGAACTAACAACAGGGAAATCCTGAGGGGTCATCCATGCATATTTGAATTTCAGAGGGATGCCTTTCGATATGGGTCGGCCACCACCTAGCACGCAAAGTTGATCGTCAACTGGTTTAATTGCTCTTGCATCAACGGATTCGACGCTGCTCAGACCATAGCACTGCACAACAACTTTTGACTGAGCGCAACGGCATGTATTGGTGACGGAGACGACATACTCCTGTTTCCCCTCAACAATTTTGCTTGTTTTTGACTGAGTTATTACTATATCCGACGGCTCACATCTCTTGCCACCGAGACCTAGAACTGAAATAATAGCAATATTTAGTTACATGATTTGTACATTAAATCACTCTTGTACAAGGGAAACAGAGTAGGGCAAAAAGTAACCTTACCTTGATTTGAGTTTAGAAGAAGTGAAACAAGAAAAAAGAAAAGCAGAGTGTCTCTGTTTGTCATTGCTTGCTTTTGAGAGAGAGAGAGAGAGAGAGAAGAGGTGTGAGGCAGGGAAATGAGAAAAGAACAAAGATCTACAATTCTGAATAGGAACAAACATAATATGATATATTTATACCAGTAAATGGATAAGGGACAGCGCCGAAATCAATGAAATAATTAGTTTACAAAAGGGGCGCAAAGAAAATTTTGAACACCGAAATTAAATTGTTTGGCTGTTATATCTGTTTAGTTTGATCTTGATTAATTATAATAATTGTCTTACCAAATGAAATTAGTTTTGCAATGGAAAGAAAAACATAGAAAAATAAATAGAGATACCAATCGTACAACAAAGAAATCCTAAATTGGAAAGCGCATTAAACTCACATTTCTCTCCGTATCCAACATAAAATATTATTTTTAAGTTTAATTTTAAAGAAATACGAAGATTCTCAAAAAATGTTAGAATAAGTTTCAGTTTTAAGCCCACTTCTTCTCCAAAAAAAAGTTTCAGTTTTAAGAAAAAAGAAAAACATAATTGTTCTTATGCAAATTCAATTTCATATTACATAAAAAATGGTTGGGTTTGCACATTACATTTTTTGGGTGTCAAAAAGAGCCTCCCTCAACTAAAAATACTGTTAGGTTGTCTGGTGGTGTAGGACAGTAGGATGCTATTTTTTTTTTTTCTTTTAAATATATGGTTCGTTGTTCAATTCATTTATATATTACTTTATAGTAAGAATTTTCAAGTTGAGACCAATGGACCAAAGTGGAACTCTGAAACAGAGCTTAATGACTACCAAATAAAGTTTTTATTGGAAACTAAATTAATGGACCTTTTCTAAAAAAAACAGTTTTTTCTAAAAAATCAAAATGTAATAAAGAAAATGAAAACAAATAAAAATTCATACCAAATATACAAATATCAATTTCTCAGCTCCTTGGGAAATTTCATTAGTTTTCCAATTTCAAATGGAACAAACACATGAATAAAAATTACTCTTGGTCTAGTGACAAAAGAGCAACGGATTTCAAATGGAGGTACCAGATTCGAAATTTAGTAAAAATCAAAGACCACAGAAAAGTTTAGATCACTTTGATAGTATTTGAGGATAAAGATCATTCATTTATTCTTAAAAAAAAACTTTTCGTATCAAACGAAACTGCTTGATTAGTACTTATTTCACTCCAAATAAAATATAAGCATCATTTTATTTTATCCAATTAAAGACAAATCAGTTAACTTTATATTTTCCTCCTATCCTTTCCGTACATAGCTCCCACTAAAATACATTCAAACATGGCATAGAAAAATTAAAAGGCACAAAACCCAATTAATTAGCCCGTTAAACACGGGTCGATTGATTGATTTAGTGCACATGGAGGCACCTGAGAGGGTCAGTACTCCTGGATTTGTTCTCTAATGCATTTGTTTTTTCAATGATAGGTTGGTTATTTATTTCTCTCAACAAAATTAGTATTACTTTACTATATATCATTGTCTAACACCGCGACACTGTTCACAAATGAACAGTGCCGTTTTCCTTTTTTTTTTTTTTTGCGCCAAACGCCTCAACTCATCCACGTGTTGGGTCTTCTGTCATGCATTTCATTCCCAACAGTGTATATGTGTTGTTTGTTTTTATTGATTGCCGCGTGTCTTCTCTCCCTCTCTCTCCAAAGAGGCACTGTTCATTGAATGAACTGTCGTGTGTCTTCTCTTCTTCTCTCTCCAAATTGAATGAACTTTCGCGTGTCTTCTCTCCCTCTCTCTCCAACAATATATATGTGTTTGTTTTTCTTGACTGCCGCGTGTCCACTAACCCCCTCTCTTTTCATTGAATATCAATGTGTTATATGATTTTATCAAATTCGAAATTGAATACAAATACGGATTTATGAGCAAAGCGAAAACACATTAAATGAAAATCCAAATACCACACGAAAAATTATGATTACTACATAGATGCAATAGTAAAATATATCATCGTAACTAAATGTACCTTTTTATGTTATTTACGCATCACTCAAATGTATCATCTCGGAATAAACAAATTATGAGTAACTTACTAATGTTTATTAGATGTGTACCAGGGAAATGTATGGGGTTAAAGCTTTAGTGAGGATTATTTTCCGAGATGATTTTTTCAAGTTTATTTTCAGATTTATTTGTGTGAGTTGTAAATTACTATATATCATTGTCCGATATTGACACAAAACATATAACAAATCACGCAAGACACATGACGAACAACGCAAGATGCATCTTGCACGACACATAACACATGGCGAATAACAAATGATGCTTGACGCATGATAAACGCCGAATAACGCATGACGCATGTTGCATGTCGCATAACGCATGACGCATAACGCATGACACATGTCGCATGACACAAGTCGCATGACGTTAGAAGAATGTCACATGGCGTATGACACATGACACATTATGCATAACGCATGACACATGATGCAAGATGCATGACGCATGTCACTTGACACATGACGCATGATGCATGTTGCATAACACATGACGCTGCAAGTCGCATGACGTTAGAGGAATAATGCACGATGCATGATGTATGACGCAAGACACATAACACATGATGCATGATGCAAGACGACAGACGCATGACGCATGGCGCATGGCGCATGACGCATGGCGCATGGCGCATGACGCATGACGCATGACGCATGACGCAAGACACATGACGCAAGACACATGACACATGACGCATGTCACATGATGCATGACGCATGACGCATGACGCATGTTGCATGATGCATGTTATATGATGCATGATGTAAACGCATGATGTTGCAAGTCGCATGACGTTAGAGGAGCAACGCATGACGTTAGAGGAGCAACGCATGACGCATGACACATGACGTTAGCCGCATGACGCAAGCCGAATGATGCAAGACGCATAATGCATGACGCATGACGTCAGACGCATGACACATGACGCATGTCGCATGACACAAGTCACATGATGTTAGAGAAATGACGCATGGTGCATGACACATAATGAATTTTGCATAACGCATGACACACAACACATGACGCATGACGAAAGATGCATGACGCATGACGCATGGCGCATAATGCATGGCGAATGACGCACGACGCATGACGCATGATGCATGATGTGTGACAATACATTACACATGACACATGACACTGGAAGTCGTAAGACGTTAGAGGAATGACAGATGACGCATATCGCATGACGCATGACGCATGACGCATGATGTATATCGCATATTTCTTGACGCATGACGCAAGACATACAACGCATGATTTATGATGCATGACGCATGGCCCATGATGCATGGCGCATGACACATGGCATATGACGCATGATGCATGACACATGTCGCATGTCGCATGACGCATGACGCATGGTGCATGACGTGAAACGCAAGACGTATGACGCATGACATATGACGCATGACACATGATGCATGACGTTAAACACAAGCCGCATGACGTATGACGCATGACATATGGCGCTTGACACTTGAAGCATTTTGTATAACGAATGACGCACAACACACAAAGCATGACGCATGACGCGTGATGCATGTCACATGACGCATGACGCATGACGGTACATTACGCATGATGCATGACGCTACAAGTCACAAGACGTTAGAGGAATGACACATGACGCATGACGCATGGCGCGTGACGCATATCGCATGACGCATGACGCATGGCCCATGACGAATGACCTATGACGCATGGCCCATGACGCATGGCGCCTGACGCATGGCACATGACGCATGCTACATGACACATGTCGCATGACGCACGATGCATGATGTGAAACGCAAGACGCAAGCCACATGATGCATGACGCATGACGCATGACGCATAACGCATGACGTGTGCATCATTTTTCTAACGTCATACGACAATAAAGCAACAACATACAGTGAACACATATCACATGAGACATGATGTATAACACATGGCGCATGACGCATGACGGTACATTACGCATGACACATGACGCTGCAAGTCACAAGACGTAAAATGAATGATGCATGACGCAAAACGCAAGACACATGACTCACGACACAAGCCGCAAGACGCATGACGCATGTCACATGGCGCATGACACATAACGCATGACACATGACGACATGACGCATGACGCGTGCCGCAAGACACAAGACGCATGACACTTGGCACATTGCGCACGACGCATAACGCATGAGGCATAAAACATGACACTTGACGCAAGATACATGGCACATGACACATGGCACATGATAAATGATGTGTGGCGCATAATACATGACGCATGCCGCATAATCTATGATGCACGAGTCACGACGTATAACACAAACCGCATGTCGCATGACCCATGGCGATTGACGCATATTGCATGAATGAAGAGTGTTTTAGTTTTTAAGATACTCATGTCACATCGACTGTCACCGTTCATAGCTTTTCAGCTTTTTTCTGCCATTTTTTGTTTTATTAATTAAACGGTTTATTATAATTTTATTATTGTAATACGAAAGTTCAAAATTTAACTATTTTGCGCGGAGCGAGAACACTTATATCTAGTTAGTATCATTTCACGCAATTCTTACAAGTTTCGTACCAAATTCCCTGCACATCAGGGAGTAGGAATTTCTTGTCTACTAGGGACTGTAATCAAGAGGTGGTAGAACTAGACCTGACCTGAGAAATTCGACCCGACCCGATCCGATCTGAACTCGACCCGATTCGATATTTGATAAAGTCAAATTAATCCGAACCCAACCCTACTCGACCTGAGATGACTCGTAATTCGAGACGAAGCGACACATGAGCGAACTGAGTCCGACCCGATCAGAACCGACACGACCCGTAACCCAAGATGGCGTGACACATGAGGACCCAAGCCCAACCCCACCCGATCTGAGACGACCCTTAACCGGAGATGAAGCGACACATGATAACTCGAGCTCGACCCGAACCGACCTGACTTGACTTGATACAACTTGTAAGTCGATCTAATCCTATCTTGCTTACATCATAATCTAATTTTACTAACAAATTAACATCAGAGAAAGTCAAGTTTAATAATACAATTCAATAGCGCGGTCCGATCTTGTCAAATTGAACTTAAAACTCAAAATAATACTCGAAAGTTGTCAGTACAACCTGACCTGAACTCAACCCGATCTTCCCTGACCCGACTTGACCCAAGACCCGAAAGTTATCGATGCAGCCTAACCTGAAATTCTACTCGATCTCACCTGACTCGACCCATTACCCGAAAAAGACTGATGTGACCCTACCCGACAACCGACCCGATATCACTCGACCCGACCCATGACCTGAAAGTTGTCAACGCCTGATGAACTGATCTCACCTGACCTGACCCTCAACCTGGCTTTTGTCGAGAGCCAAACTAACCCGACCCGACCCGACAAATCCGCCCAACCTGATCAGCCTGATATTTTGATAGAGTCAAACTAACCTGAACCCGACCCGACCAGACTCGAGATTACTCGTAACTCGAGCAGAAGCGACACATGAGCGACCTAAGCCCGACCCGACTTGACCTGATAAACTTGTAAATCGATATAATCAAATCTTGCATGCATCATAATCTAATTTTACTAACAAGTTAACATCAAAAAATCAAGATTTAATAATATAATTGAATAACACGGTACGATCTTGTCTGATTGAACTTAAAACAAAATAAAACTCGAAAGTTGTCGGTGCAACCCGACCCGATCTTACTCGACCCAACCCAAGACTCATAAGTTGTCGATGCAGTCCGACCTGAAATCTGACTCGATCTCGCCCGGCATGACCCGCTATCCGCAAAAGACCGACGTGACCCGACCCAATCTCACCTGATCCGACTCATGACTCAAAAGTTATCGACACCTCACGTCTCGACCCAATCCGCAATCCGATCTATTGTCGACAGTCAAACTATCCCGACCCGATCCAAACCCGTCCAACCCAGCTGTCATGCCACCTCTATATATGACACATGCCATTTTCATTATAAACTAATGGGATATATGAATTGAATCGTAATAAATTGTTTCATCTAGTGTGCCAATTAATATGAAGGAAAAAAGAATCTCCTGCATTCGTAGACATTATTGTTTTTAGTTTGAATATAAATTATTCTACTTTAATGTCTCGTCCTTCCTACATAATTTTTTAAAGAAGGACAGCAGCATGCATTCTAAATGTGTATATTTCTTAAAACAAAATTTATCATGACAAAAATGTTTCTACCTAATATTATTAGAACAAGTGCTGAGTGCGGAGGTTCAAATACAGGCATGTTCGGGCTGTGCTCGATGAAAAATGTATTTAATGGAGCTAACTGTATCTGCATCAACTAAGTCGTTGTAGTATAGTGGTGAGTATTCCCGCCTGTCACGCGGGTGACCCGGGTTCGATCCCCGGCAACGGCGAATGTTTTTATTTTTGGCGAATCAAGCTTAAAAAATAAAAAAATAAAAAAATAAAAAAAAAAAAAAATAAATAAACAGTATTATGAGCTCCGTTCTTTTCCAAGTGTCTTTAGTCTCTACGGATACTATTTGTATTTGTATGCGCTCCGCGAAAAAATTAAATTTTAAACTTTCGTATTATAATAATAAAATTATAATAAATCGTTTAATTAATATAAAAAATAAAAAAAAACAACGGCAAAATTTTTTGGAAAAATGCTACAGTATTTTCAAAAACTAAATTTGTGGTCATTGTAATTAAGCATGTTCAACTTTTATATATGTAATATTTGAATTTTCAAAATCTATAAGTTACTTTTATTTCCTTAGTCCTTAAATTATATTTTAGTTTGATTATTATGAAAAATCTTGAATAATAAATTGATACAATTTTTAAGTAAACATTTGTGGATTTAAATATAATTAACTTGTTTAAGTATAATTTTTTTCCGATGCAGATAAGTAATTAGTAGTACCAAACATTAGGCATAAAAATTGACATATAACTATATATCCAAAAATTATTACTATTTCAGGACATTGATTTGACACATCATTATGAAGTTATAACTATAAAAATTAAGGAAAAAGCATACAAGTAAAATAATTTAATAAATCATGGAACTCAAGAAACGATCTGTGTATTAGACAGCATAAGCCTTTGAGATTTTCTATTATTATATGTGCGGATGCGGGTATCATATTCAATTTGGTACGGATACGGTGATACAGAAATTTATAAAAAATTACGGATACGAGTATGAATATATATAATAAAAAATCACATTATATATTGAAATGCTTGAAATTTGTTTTTCTATTCAAATTTTTTTAATATGTATTGGTACTTATCAAATAACAAATAATAAGTCTTTGATTAAATACTTTTTTGACAAAAGATTCATATTATATTTCAAGCGTATCTAGAAATTCAATTCGTATTTAAAAACTTATATTAATTCGTATCCAAAAACTTATATCAAGCGTATTTTGATCGAATCTCTCGGTCAAATAATATAAAATAATCAGATACACCATGTGGTGCATCGGATATGCACCTGTATCGTATTCAAGGCGAATCTGTATCCGCAGGGGCGGCTCCATAGGCTTTTTAAGCACGGGCACAACTAAACTCGTGCATTGAGGTTGAGATTAAGTTCGAACACAAATTCACTAAATTATCATTAAAAACTCATTTTTCACTACAAAATAACTAAAAATACACTAAATTTTATTTTTTTAAAAAAGAATCAAGCTCGGACATTTCTCCGGACTTGTCTATTAATAGTTCTACCATTACGTATCTGAGAGATATCATGTACGCATACGGTTAGAAAATTGAAATATCCGAGTAATACATATAATTATTGATATGTAGTTTGAAAGGACGTAAAAAAAAGTCCGACTAGATAATGAGTTATTGTAATAGAAATTATAAAAAAAAATTATACCAGAAAAAAGTCATGCCTCATGCAATAAATCAATAATAAGCTAGGTTCTATGGGAGAGCAGAAATTTCATGCAAGTGCTGACTGGTGGTCTGGGATTCTTTCTCGATTTACAATTGCATACAATGCTTCTAAAGCCTCCAACTAGATTTCGAATCAGCGATCTCACACACAGAAAACTTTGTTCTTGAGAAAGAAAATATTGTGCAAATTTTTTTTTTAACAAGATGCATTAATATTTTTTGATAAATATGAGAGTCAAATCTATCCAAATTTAAATGCTGAAATCTCTATATTCAAATTTCGAACTCACAACCTCTCACATAAAAATCACTGCTCTTAACCATCAAATTAAGACCTGGTTCTATAAGATGAATTAAAATTAATCCTAAAAAAAGTACGGTTATCAAACCGAAACATTGTTGTCACAATTTGGTACCATGAATATATGATCTCAAAATCTCATTAGTTGATGCTTTATTTTAGAATATTTTAAATGAAATTGTTATACACACACATACACGCACTAAATATTTTATTATAATAATTTGGTTTTGTTGATTTTGCAAAAAAAGAAAATGTATCATAAAAAGTTGTGTACATATTTGACTTTCGTAAATTGAAATTATGTATATTTTATACTGTACTCTAAATAGGAATAAGAAAAAGTATTTGGTTTTTTCTGGCAAATTGAATAATGGATAAGTTAGCAACTTGATAACTCTGAGCTTCATTTGGCACATGGCATGATGGCTTGGGAAGAGGCATCCCTTGTGACTCAGCAAGGCCGTTACCAGGAAAATATTGTAGTTTAGAGGGGTTATTTTTTATTTTTAAAGAGTACATTGTCAATTTGTCATGCCACATGTGCGGATGTCGATTAGAAAATCATGGGGAATGGATAAATTTTATATTTATTTTTTGGTCTCTTCTCAAAGTGTAATATACTAATATGTATATCCACCGTCAATCGTCAAGTTGCATCGTAATGTAGATATGGCATGCAATTGTTCTTACTGATAAATATATAATTTGAACTAGAAAGAAAGGCATAAGCGGTTTGGATATGCAAAGATAATTTGGATTATCCGTTTTAGATTGGAAAATCTACAGAGAATTCGTGTGAACAGCTTTTAGCAATTTGTCTTACCTTACTTTGTAAAGTATGAAGATCAAATGTCAAGTTCTATCTAATCGTGTAGTGGTAAGACATACAATTTTTATGAGAGAGGTCTGGAGTTCAAGCCTCGGCAGAAACAGTTTTAGGAGTTTTTTCAAGTTTGTTTTTTAATTTCTTTGTGGGTGTTGATGGTGTAAGCTTACGGACAATGAATAAAAAAAAGTATGAAGATCAAATTTAATCGTTTTAAGGGTGAAGTTATGGTGCTTGCACATTGTGCATCTTTCGATGTGCATCGAGATTCTTGTGCATCAATCTCGATGCGTATCGAAGGATGCACCATGCGCAAGCACTATAGTTTTGCTCTTGTTTTAATTTGTTGTTTAAACTCGGTTCCATAAGGTTTGAAGTGATAGTTAACTCATGGTTTAGTGAAAGTTGCATGTTTTGATTATAAGGAAAAAAAGAGATGAAGATAAAGCTCTCAGATTTTATTACGGTCACAAATTGTGATCCCTAGTACAAAATCACTGATTGAAATGATCAAAGTAATTTGATGTTGAAGTTGAAGAGCTTAACTCATTATTATCTTTTTTTCTTTTGAAAAAATGATAACGGAAAACTCAGGGCACCATAAGACACTGACCCCAGGGCACAACAAGACCACATTTCAGCATTGCTGGGGGACCCCCAACTGGACCTGGCCGATGCCTTCGCGGCACTGGATGAGGTTATCCTGCAGCAAGTTGAAAGGACAAACACTGAGGATGATGCCGGGGCCATGGACAACATGGAAATTGATGGGGAAGATTCAGCAGAAGACCTGCAGCGTGACCTCTTCGACTATGGCACGCATAGTGACGAGGACCTCCTTGGGGGGGACTGCTGAGCAGGTGCTGCTCCTTACTTGGGCTGCACAGGAGCAGTCTCTGGGCCAACGGGCTTCTTACAAGCTTGTTTTTTTTGACTTAGGATTAGTCAGTTATGGATAATTTTAGAACTCTTATGTTAAGCTTACTTTCTTGGAATGTACGAGGGCTGGGGGACCAACGCAAGAGCGCGGTGGTAAAGAATTTTTTGAGGAATGAAAAATGTAACATCTTGTGTCTACAAGAAACAAAATGGAATGACTTGGACTTTTTTCGTTTTCGCACGGTCTGTCCCTCCTTTTATACTTCCTACCACCACAAACCAGCAAACAACTCCAAAGGTGGATTACTAATAGCATGGAACGATCGACTTAAACTTACATCACAACCAACTCACAATTTCTCCTGCACAGTCATCCTCGAGGATAAGGAAAAATTCATGCTAACAAACGTATACGGTCCAGTTGCGGACGAACTTAAATTAGATTTCTTAAACGAGCTCAGACAAATTAGGCATACGTCAAACCTATCATGGATCATCGTAGGGGATTTTAACCTATATCGTTACCCAGCTGACACAACTGGCGGTTCTTTCAACCTTAACTGGGCCTTGGAATTCAACCATTGCATCGAGGACTTAGCGCTCAACGAAATTATACTTCAATCTAGATTGTTTACCTACTCAAACAAAAGGCCCAAGCCCACATTATCCAAGTTAGATAGGATTTTCCTCTCGGAACAATGGAACATGGTTGGTAATACACCAATGCAATCCACACTAACGAGCCTCACAACACCAGTATCAGACCACACCCCTTTAAAACTAACAATCCAAAAATTAGCACGAACGAAAACACAAATCTTTAAATTTGAAAGATATTGGCTATTATTTAAAGAATCCACGGAAATTGTTCGACAGGCTTGGAACATATAGAATCCATCGCTGATAGTAGCAATAGACTACTTAAGGAGAATGAGTGCAACAAGGAAAGCACTTACGTTATGGGCTCGAAACAAATTTGGAAAAGCGTATACACTTCTCTCTCAAACTACCGAAATAATTAGCGCCCTGGACAAAGCTGAGGAACATCGAGACCTACGACCTCAGGAATTCGCGTTTCGCCTAAAACTTCGGGCACACGCTTATGATCTCTCTCTAATAACGGAACAAAAATGGCAACAACGATCATCAGTTCGTTGGCTTAAGTTGGGAGACAACAATACTCGTTATTTTCACAAAATTGCCTCCACAAGACTGAAACACAACCAAATTCAGACCCTCGAGGTGGATGGGCGCACAATCACTGACACGAAGACAATTGTGTTGGCCTTTTCCAAAAATCTGAAGGATATAATGGGAACAAAAAACCCCGTGGAAAATCTACCCTCTAACCTGCTACAAAACGGGCAACAACACATCTCTTTACTTGACAGCCCATTCTCTAATGAGGAGTTAAAAAGATGCGTTTTTTCACTCGCAAAAGGAAAGGCTTCAGGCCCGGATGGTTTTCCTTCAGAATTTTTCCAACACTACTGGGAATAGTAGGGACGACAATCAGTTGCCTCGTTAGAGCATTCTACAACAACGAGCTCGATTTATGGCGCCTAAATCAAGCTTGTATTACAGTCATTCCTAAGAATGACGGAGCGATTCAACTGGAGGACTTCAGACCAATCAGTGTAATAACAACCTTGGTCAAGATTCTATCCAAACTACTAGCGGATAGGCTTCAAACCGCAATGCCGAATCTCATCTCCCCAAACCAAACAACATTCATCAAAGGGAGAAGCATAATGGAAACCTTCCTGCTGGCTAGGGAATCAATTGTATTGAGAAACAAACTAATGATTCCATCCATTCTGTTAAAGGTAGATTTTAGGAAAGCTTTTGATACTGTATCATGGGACTTCCTACTGAACCTACTTAGGACAAGAGGTTTCCCGCCCAGATGGATTAAATGGATTCAAAACCTTCTCATCTCCTCTTCCTCGTTTATTAGAATTAACGGGGTATGCGGTCCGACCTTCTACCACCAAAGAGGGCTGAGGCAAGGCGACCCCCTGTCACCACTCCTTTTCATCCTAGCTGCGGATGTCTTACAATCACTGCTCTCAGCGGAAAGGCACATGCTGTATAGCATGCCCACACTGAGCTTAGCAGCTTACCAATACGCAGATGACACTATCATCATCTCTGAGGCCCACCCAACCAACATCAATAGCATTATGAGAATACTTGACTCATATGCCAAGATATCAGGTCTTTCACTAAATCCTGCTAAAAGTGTTTTTGTGCCAATACAAATACCTGAAAACCTGCATCAAGGGGTCCAAAACATGCTTGGTTGCGCAAAACAAAATTTCCCGATCAAATACCTGGGACTTCCCCTAACGATTGGAAAACCCCCAAAAACAGCATACCTACCTCTCATTTCCGCCATTCAAAACAAATTGCAAGCATGGAAAGGACGATACCTCTCCAAAGGAGGTAGGATAACATTAATTAACTCGATAATGAACTCAATTCCTCTACACTTCATGCAATCCTTCAAACTCCCTAATTGGGTAATAGCAAACCTAGAGCGAACCAATCGAAGGTTCTTCTGGAAAGGAAATGATACTCCTTCTAAAGGGGGACATCTGGTAAATTGGAAGACGCTATGCCTCCCAAAGAAAAACGGCGGGCTAGGCATCATGAACATGAGACTGTTTAATGATGCCCTCATACTCAAATGGTTATGGCAAATATATAGTAACCACAACTCTATTTTTGCTAGCTTCATTAAAGACCAATACAACATACCTCCTCTCACTGAGTTCACCTCAGATATGGATACCGCATTTCCGTCCTTCTTTCTCAGAGACATCTTTGCCCTTCTACCGATCCTGAGGGCGGCCACCGAACTGGGACCAGGGGACACAACAAGATGGACAAAAACAGCTTCCGGAACCTTTTCCTCGAAATCGGCATATCAATTCATCATAGATCCAGGAATAATCTCCGAAACAGCACCACCCATCTGGAGAGCTAAAGCGCCCTTAAAGATAAAAATCTTCATCTGGACGTTAGTCAAAGATAGACTGATAACCATGAAGAACCTTCAAAAGAGAGGGGGAACACCAAGAGAGAGATGCTGCCTATGCCACCAAATAATTCTAGAAGATACTGATCACCTTTTTCTAACCTGCCCTTTCTCAGCGCAGATATGGAGAAGCGTCGCCCCAGTAGCGCCTATGCAGCAACAAGATGACGTCCACACATATTGGATACGGAACAGGCCGAGGGATACTGCCGAACAAGGAATCAGGTGGGATGCCACGGTTTTTGCAACTCTGTGGGGTATCTGGAAAGAGCAGAACCGCCGTATCTTCTCAGACCGATCCAGACCGCGACAACTATTGGAAATGCAAATACGAAACGACGCTACAAATTGGCTATCCCACACCCACACCTAACATAACTTAGGATATAGGGCACTGAGTTGTACTTCTTACATCACTTTCCTCCTTTTTTTCCTTTTTCTTTTACTCTTTCCCTGGATATCCAGAGAATACAGTGTAAATACTTTTTATTTCTGATTTAATAAAATCCTATTCGAAGTAGGCAAAACCTACTTCCTTCAAAAAACATAAGGAATATATTCAAAGCTTTGATATTTGTCAACCCCAAGCCACCCTGGTTTGTGGGTCTAAAAACATACATCCAATTACACAGATGATACCTCTTTTTTTGTCATGAGTTCCAAAGAAATGAGTATCTAATTGAATCTAACCTCCTTCTGA
Source organism: Eleocharis quinqueflora (assembly GCA_964058865.1). NCBI lineage: Eukaryota > Viridiplantae > Streptophyta > Magnoliopsida > Poales > Cyperaceae > Eleocharis > Eleocharis quinqueflora. Next base: position 120,961 of record CAXKVX010000280.1, on the reverse strand, counting down.
CCTTAATTGACATCAAATGGTAGCTCTATGCATAGATAAGAAGTGAGGATAACACATTGTTAATTAAAGTATCATTCTTTCCAGCTCTGCAGTCTAACTTGAAGTTTCTCTATAATATGGTTTCAATCTTCAATTTTTTTTTTCAGTGAACGAGTATACCTAAATATCTCAAAGGTCAGTCTGCCACTTTACATCCAAACACATTAGCCAATGTATTAGCTTTCTCTTCGTCTATATTAATTTATTAAAATTCACTTTTAATTCAGAGAAGAGCTCAAATCCTATGAAAAATCCATCTTACAATCTCACCATTTAAAATTCTTGCTCACTTCTCATGAAACATGAAAATTTATATGTACCGTAGTGGCAGATGAATGACTTGGAATAAAATTCGGCAAGTTTAGAATAAATGATCCCAAAATTATATTGGAACAATTTGGGAATACTTTGCTTACATGTAATGCATGTGGCAATTTGAACAATCTCTAGTTCCCATAACTGAAAAAATGTGCAAATAATTCGTATATATATTCTTCCAGAATAAGAATATATTCATAAAATTCATGAATAATTAGGAACATTTCCAAAAAAAAAAAAATAGAAATCTGTTTAGTCATTCGGAAAGATGTTGAAAATGGATATTTTGCGGATAATAACTTACTAAAAAAAATGTTGTTGTGATTTCTAGTAGTATGGTATGATTCACGAGATATCAACACTACTTGAGGAATATTTCTCATGGTACTCTATGGACCTTTGGTTGCTGTCATTCTAGTAGTGAAGACTGCTATATCAAGTACACTCTTTCTTCAAAAAAGAAAAAGAAAAAAAAGAAAGTACACTCTGAAGAAAGTTTGTCCTTGCTACCCCTTTTATTTCAATTAAATTATGAGGACGGATCACATGATAATGGTTATTTGATAAAGACAATATTTCATACTAATAAATAAAAATTTTAAAAATAGAAAATATTTATAATACACATTTTTGAACTTTTATAGATTAGTTGTGTTTTAAATTTGATGTAATTTGAGTCTCATTTTATACTTTATTATAGACCATTAATTATTAACCTTTCAAAAATGCATGAAACTTGATGGTCTTTGAGGGAGTATGAAATCTATTATTATACTCTTGGCACAACATTGCGTCACTGTTCATTTCCACAGTGGAATGAACAGTGTTTTCAATGTTCACTGCTACAGTAAAATCATTGTAGCCTTTCCAGATTTTTTTGTCGTTTTTTTATTATTTAAACGGTTTATTGTAATATCTAATATAATCTAATCTAATCTAAACCAATACACTCATGGCGCAACATGGCGCCGCTGCAAGTCGCATGATGTTAGAGGAATAACGCATGACGCAAAACACATGATGCAAGACGCATGAAGCATGACGCATGAAGCATGACGCATGACGCATGACGCATGACGCATGATGCATGACACATGACGCATGTCGCATGACGCAAGTCGCATGACGCAAGAGGAATGACGCATGACGCATGACGCATGACACATTACGCATGTCGCATGACGCAAGTCGCATGACGCAAGAGGAATGACGCATGACGCATGGCTCATTACGCATGACGCATGACGCATGATGGTACATTACGCATGACGCATGACACTGCAAGTTGCAAGACGTTAGAGGAATGATGCATGACGCATGACGCATGGCGCATGGCGATTGACGCATACCGCATGAATGACCAATGTTTTATTTTTTAATATACTCATGTCTCATCGGTCACCACTGTTCATTTCCACGGTGAATGAACAGTGCTTTCAATGTTCAACGTTGCGGTAAAATCACTATTTTTTTCTTTTTAAATTTTATTTCCTTCGCGTCGGAGATTGATTGTAGTATTTTTTTTAATTGATGTTCTGATTTAGATCCAATATAAATTTTGCCGTCGTAATACAAAAAATATAAAATTTTACTTTTTGCGCAGAGCGCAAGCCTTATAGCTAGTGTGACTCAAATCTCATCAAATTTAAAACACAATTAATATATAATTTCAAGAATATGTATATACATTTTTCTATTTTAAAGACTTTTTATTAGTTAGTTTGAAATATCATAATCAAAATTGCCAAAATAACTCATTGTGAAGTGATGTATCCTCTTAAAATTATTGTTAAATGTGTTGTATGGAATTCAAAGAATGAGTTGATATTAAATGTGTGGAAATATTGCTATATGTTTGATTAGGCTAGGATACTTAGCTTTTTATTCATTTTGAGTGGGAATCCCTGAAAATGCTCGGAAGAATCTATCGGATAAAATATATAAAAAATTATAAAATTATAGAAAGAAAAATCCACCAATATTTGCTAATAATTCGAAGATAATTTGCCAATTTGGTAAAATTTTCAAATAATTCGATTTTTTTGAAAAAAATACTTATTGATTCATTTATTTTGAGATAGTACAGAAGGTAAACATGTCATGAATCTTTGTTAAATATTCACGAGAGCATCAAAGGACAAACTTCTGTTCATGTACGGAAATTGTTTATTTTCTTTTTAAATTTCTTAAAATTTTTCAAAAGTTCTCTTGTTGTGAACTGTGTAGATATTGTTGGATACGTTCGATTGGCTAAACTATAAAAAATTAAAAACAGTATACAAAAGGACAAGGTGGACCCCTATAATAGGAGTACAAGTTGACCCTTCCAAATTTTGAGGAGAAAGACCAGACCAGACCACAGAATATGAGAAATAGGTACAAATCACATGTGCCCAAAAAGAATTAAATTTGGTGGAGGCCAATTGGCCGCCTTGATTGGTGGAAATCTATCAACATATAAAGGTCTCATGCATCATGCAGGCATGAGTGGTCCTTTCAAGAGCAGATAAACAATTCAACATCTGTGATTCCTTAGTGGATTGCAGAAATGTTTTTACATGAAAATTTTCACAGAGGGTCATGCAGCAAACAATTTCAACAGATAGGGTCAGAAGCATTCTAAAAATTGCACAGAGAGCCAAGGACGTGATTAATAGTCGCGCCCCTAAGGAGATTCCGTTTTTTCCCTGAAATCAAGGCATTCTGCATGTGATTTTGCAGTTGTGGGCCCGATCACTTAGGGGCGCGACTATTAATCACGCCCCTAAGCGATTCTGATTTTTTTTTTGTTAAGTTGTTTTTATTTATACCTTTTAATATAATAATTATTAGTTAGTACTAATATATAATTTTTTATTATTTGTTAATATATCAATAAAAGTAGTATATTCATATAATATTTATTATTAAGCAAATTAATGATAATTTCAATATACAGTAAATTTTTAATATATATATAGTTGTAATATAATACTATTAATTTGTCTTGTTAATTTTTTTGGGTTAAGTTATAATTATTTATACCCTTTAATATAATAATTAGTTAGTACTAATATATTATTTTTGGGTATTTGTTAATATATGTATATTAATATATATATAGAGCATGGCTAAAATAATATGCATAGTACACCCCATTTTGTACTATGCATATAGATATAGGTCATTAAATTGAGATTTAAGTTGCTCAATAAATTATTCATATGAAAATATTGTAGGAAATCAAATTTCGTGATTTTTAGAGCTTTCTAGCTATTTTTTAAATATTTTTTAAAAACAGTCCAGATTTAATACTAAAAAAGTGTCATTTCTGGGCTGTTTTTAAAAATATTTAAAAAATAGCAAGAAAGCTCTAAAAATCACAAAATTTTATTTCCTACAAGATTTTGATATGAAGAATTTATTGAGCAACTTAAATATCAATTTAATAACCAAATTAAATACAAATGGGCGCATAGTACGTTATGTGGTGTACTATGCATATTATTTTAGCCATGCTCTATATTATATATATACTACAATTATTATTATTAAGCAAATTAATAATAATTTAAACATAAAATAAATTTGTAATTTTAATATTTGTAATATAATACTATAAATATTAATATTATTATATACTTATTATTATTATATTATTATTTAAAAAGATTAGAAAGATTACAACCTAGTAAGAAGATGCATTTTTCACCATTTTTTCTGAATTAACATAGGGGCGCAATTATTTAGTTGCGCCCCTAAGAAAATGCCTTTTTTTTGCAGATAAGTCTGAATCTTGCACGATTTTTTTCAGATGAGGGGTGCACCTGTCCCCTAAATGAACAAAATATATACAACAGCACCTTTCTTTTCTTCTCTCCAATCATTATTTCAATCTTATCTCTTCTTCCCCCAACAGTCTCCTTCCTCTCCACAAACCCTAAATCAAATTTTCACACTTCTCCTCCCAAAATCTTACATATAAAATGTTTATTATTAGTTTCTACACTGGAGGATCCATCCAGAATGGTCCTCATGGTGTGCATTACTCGAAAAAAGCTACCGGTAGTTTTACGGTGAATGACGACATAACACTCGGTGAACTGGAGACGGAGCTGTACCGATGGATGAGGATTTCAAGTTCAACACATGCTTTAGAGATATCAGGGAGGTTCAATGCCGGATTACAGCTAACTCCTCCGGTAATGTTCTATACTGAGTTACAACTGTCGAGTAATGATACTTGGAGACTGATGGTGAACCATTCGGTTCATCCTGGTACTATTGCAATGATTGAGTTGTACGTTGAGCCAAAAGTTCTTCGATATACAACAAATCAAGGTTTTTCGAGTGGCAGTCGAGGTCATGAGACCCTAAACCATGGTTGTGCAAGCGGTAGTCGAGCTACGAAAACCTTAAACCAGGGTTGTGCAAGTGGTAGTCGTGCTTACGAAACCCCAAATGAGTATGTTGAGCCAATAGCTTGTAGAATGCCAAATGCATATCTTCGTACCAATTGTTATGAACCGAATGCAACCTCAAATCGAAATCAATCGATTCCAGAGGAAGAAGAGGATTATGAGGATTTAGAATTTAATGTTGGGTTGGATGAAATTAACCCGGCAGAACGGGTTGAGATATTAGTGAACCAAGATGCAAGTCCAATTGGAAATACGTGTGGTAATGATGCTTTCATGAATATGGATTTTACATCTTTCGAAGACCCTAATTACAATTCTGAAGAAGAGACTTCTCTGACCATGACAACATGGCCATTACGGGACCGAACCGATTCTCATCCAATAGCTTCGTGGAATAATATTAATGCAATCATCGATATAATTGGTGATGACAATTACTTTGACGACGAAGGGTATGCCACAGAAGATGGTTTGGCAGTGGGACAATGGCACTTTAAGTTGATATTTGGTCATTAAATTGATATTTAAGTTGCTCAATAAATTCTTCATATCAAAATCTTGTAAGAAATAAAATTTCATGATTTTTAGAGCTTTCTTGCTATTTTTTAAATATTTTTTAAAAACATCCCAGAAATGGCACTTTTGTAGTATTAAATCTGGACTGTTTTTAAAAAATATTTAAAAAATAGCTATAAAGCTCTAAAAATCACGAAATTTGATTTCCTACAATATTTTCATATGAATAATTTATTGAGCAACTTAAATCTCAATTTAATGACCTATATCTATATGCATAGTACAAAATGGGGTGTACTATGCATATTATTTTAGCCATGCTCTATATATATATTAATATACATATATTAACAAATACCCAAAAATAATATATTAGTACTAACTAATTATTATATTAAAGGGTATAAATAATTATAACTTAACCCAAAAAAATTAACAAGACAAATTAATAGTATTATATTACAACTATACATATATTAAAAATTTATTGTATATTGAAATTATCATTAATTTGCTTAATAATAAATATTATATGAATATACTACTTTTATTGATATATTAACAAATAATAAAAAATTATATATTAGTACTAACTAATAATTATTATATTAAAAGGTATAAATAAAAACAACTTAACAAAAAAAAATTTCAAAATCACTTAGGGGCGTGATTAATAGTCGCGCCCCTAAGTGCCCGGGCTCACAACTGCAAAAGCACATGCAGAATGCCTTGATTTCAGGGGAAAAACGGAATCTCCTTAGGGGCGCGACTATTAATCGCGCCCTTGGCTCTCTGTGCAATTTTTAGAGTGCCTCTGACCCTATCTGTTGAAATTGTTTGCTGCATGACCCTCTGTGAAAAATTTCCGTTTTTACATGTAAATGCAGTTGTATTGCTGAAACCTTCTACACACCTTTTTGAATTATAAAAGAGAAATAAGCTGTTATTAGTCTAGTTGTTAAGAGCAACGATTTCTGTGTAAGAGTTATTGAATTCGAAACTCAAATGTGAGACTTAAGATTATATAAATTTGAATAGTTTGACTCTTATCTTTAACTAAAAAAATTATAAAAGAGACAAAAAAAATTATAAGTAAAAGCAAGTCTTTTTATTAGCAACAAGAAAAGGAAAACAGTCTTTAGTCCCGACAAGAAAAAGGAAAACAGTCTTTGGCCTGAAGGGATTGCAATGCACGTTCTCTATGGCATGATGAGATAACTAAATCGATGTCTCAATTTTGAACTTCAATTTTCTCATTTGTTTTTCTTTGTGCAAATTTTCTGGAAATGGAAAATAAGTCTTTATGTCCAGCTCTTAAGTGATACTGTGTAAGCTGGTATATGAAAATACAAACTAAAGTTTCTGATATGGTGCACTGAGAATTTTTTAATTGTAGTCCCCAATGTACATGCAACTGCAAGTATGCAACAAATGCTTCTGCTACTCCCTCTCTAAAATATTAACAACTTATTAAGTCCTACTATAAATCACATCAAAGAAACAAAAAAATATACCAAATTGCCCATTCATTTTATAGTCCCTTTCAGACGGGCATGCATGCAGTATGCTTATTTCAAGAAGAGCAAGGTATGATCAATCAGGCTAGGAGTTCTACTGTTATAGCTTAAAACCTACTGTTGTTTATTTACACTTTTACAGGTTGTAAAGTCAGCATCAGGTCCTACAATTTCTGATCTATACTTTAAGCTGTTTTGCTTTTTAATAAATGAAAACTTGATAAATTTTACTATTAAAGATCCACATGAACCTGCACAGATCTTGTTTCTCCAAGTGGCTGCAATTGCATGGGACCACCAGTAACTAGAGTAGTACCTTTTTCCTAGATACTCATGTTCCAGTAGATATTGTTTTGCCTTAATTTTTTTTTCTGTTTTAAGAGTTCAAACAGTTTACCAAAAGTAGCAGCAAGTGAGGTTCTTTCTGTTCTCGTTCACCCTTTATGCTTCCAATTATAACAAGTTATTGAGATGCACAAGTATATTTCGAAAATATTTGCAAAAGATATGATCATCACAAATAAAACATATATGATATATGACAGCCAATCATCAAAATAATCAAACACCTAAACTGCAATTGTTAATTTATTTCCTCACAATTGAGACCAGAGGTCAATATCAACACTAGGTTGATTATGTCTCTTCAAACTAATCGATCAGCCAGAAAAATTGCTTGCTAGTTACAACATTGAAAAATAAAAGAACTAAGAATCTAAGATGATCTAATAAGCCCCAGATTGGAAAAGAACTTCTCTGATCTGGACCTAAACAAATTCCCCAAAGAAAAACGCGCCTGTGATGAATTACTAGATTCGATAGCATCATCCTTCACATGTAATAGGGTTTGTCCGATCATGTTCCTTACCGCTTCTATCGCTTCGGTACGTACTTGATCTCCTGATGCATCTACTACATAAAAGGTGTTGAAGGCTTTTGAATCTCTTGTAGTTACCTCAGCACGCGTAACCGATAACCCATTCTCTCTAAAGGTGCGAGTCACTTCTGCCAAGAGGCCAACTCTATCCTCACAACATAACTCAAGCCTTACACCCTACAATCAAAATCATGAAAATATAATGTTAATTAGTTTCAATATAGCAGTAAAAGATTAGTGCTTACTTGCACATATGACCTCTTAATTTGTAACTAATGGCCAATTATTTGTTCTTAGAATTTATTTAATCAACAAAAAGAAGAACTTATATGATTTAATTCCCCCGCTCTTTTTTCTTTTTCCATTTGGAGTGAAAAACTAAACAGAACCAAAATTATCAAACTAACCTCTGAATTTCTTCTTTCTATAGCAGCCTCAAGACAGAACTTTATTCTTCCTCTTTCACTTTCAGAACTGGCTGGACCTCCATTAATATGTCGAACGTAAAGCTCCTAATATACTCAATAACAATTAAAACAATTAAATCAAATACCTTCAAAAAAAAAATAAAACAATTAAATCAAAAGAAGTTCACTATGAACAAATTAAATCACATGTCAAATTTACTCTATTTTTTATTAAACCAACCAGATATGCTTCTGAACCTTCGGCAATCACGGTTGCATGAAAGATCACATATTGCAAGTCCGTAAGTGTACAAACGGAATCAAATAGTAATTTTGGTCTGTCATTGCACCTCAAATTCACTATTGTATACCCTCTATCATTACAATTCTCTACTGCAACTTCGACATCTCCCCGCAACACACTAGTCTCAATGCCACATCTATCATAATCACGGTTTGTGTACATTATCTGATGCAGCCTCCTTTCAACATGAGTCGAATCGAAAGAGATGTTAGTACTTCCTTGAATTACATAACAAAGGACCTGCTTGATTTTTTCTAATCTGCCCGTGTCATAAATTGGAAGCCCAGTAGCTGCATCAGTTACTAGGAGAATTGATGCCATCCGTAGGTTATGGGTCCACATTTCAGATGAAACAATGTTGCATTGTTGATTGGCAAGAACAGCAAATATTTCAGAGAGTAGTCCAGGTCGATCTGTACCAATTAGTTCAATTGTCGTGTGGTTGGCCAATGATTCGACTCCTACCGACCTTTTTACGGACCGAGATTGAAAAGTGCTCGAGTCCAAGGACTGCAATGCAGAAAAGATATACAATTAATGTCAACAATAAATTTGATCGCCATTGATGTAGGGGATTGGTTAAACAGGGCATTTCCAATGTGGCCCTCTGAATGATATTACTTCAATTGTAAGCAAATATAGATGTTTGGTTTATTAAACCTTTTTCTGTTATAATTATAAGGTCTAATATTTATCTGGTGACATTAATAGTAATCGAATGAATGCTATATTACATTCTAATTGTTGATTTAAACGAACAAATGTCAATATTGACTTCTGAAACTTAATAATACATTTCAGAATAAACTATACAGTATCATGTGAAATAGACTGATGTGAACACCACGGATAAAAAAGCAAAAGCTAGAAACAGAATATAGTTTGGCATTTCATGGCCCGTGCTTGCTTCTGACACAACATGAGCCATATGAAATTCATGCTTTGCTCTGTGTGCATATGCCATTTCATATGCGGGGCAGCAAAACACATGTTATTAATTCTGGTTACTGACAGCACAATTCTGCATCCTTTAAACACTAATCTCTAAAAATAACTCAGAACTATTTATGTATGATACTTAAATGCCTCAGAAATGTATATAAAGAAGAAAGATCGTATGTATGACATGCTTAGTTAGAGCTGGAGTCATATGTACCTGTTGAATCCTGTCAATAACATCTGTATTGTAGATCTTGTTTCCATTTTGGTCAACGACATGGAACACTGGAAGTCAGAGGAGCAGCATTAGTAACAAAAATAAATAATGGATTTGACACTCAACAAAACTACATAAGTAATTGAAATATTTGAAGCAGAGCTTAATTTATGCATTGTTCATAATTTTTATTCCTCTGTAAATTTGAATTCTGTACAAACAACAGATTGTCAGCATAGATTATTGGTTTGCAACTTTGCATTGTATTTTTACAAGATAAATTCCAAATCATGAATATTATACAATTAAACTTACTATCATGATAAATAAATTATTGAAAAATTAAAAGTTTTTTTTTGCATGACACACAAGGGGCATTACCATCCATGAGCCACTCTCCATCAGAGGTAATATAAGCTCTTCTTACTACCAGATTTAGATCACTCAACACTTGCACTACTTGCAACAAACTCCCTTGCTTATTTGCACTATCCACCTACAGAAGAGGAAAAATTACAAATTAAAATCCTTAAAAACAGAGCACAATTATTTGATTGGTCTCGCGTGTGAATTCCATTGCAACCCCTGCACTGGATGTATCAGGAAGTGGGCACATGTAAATTGCAAAAAGGAATTATTACTAACCTTTACTAAAGTAGCTCGTCTGCTTGAGGTGTTATCCACAGTGACCCTAATAAGATATCAAAAAAAAAAACTTGAGATGTTGCGAATAAAAAGGTGATGTAAACATCTAAAATTACAGCAATGGACAAGGGGAATAGATTTCGTTTCTTAAAAAAAGCATGGTTATTACCTTGGTGGATTCATTCCATTCACCAATTTTTCATACTCATCTTCTGGTTCAATCATGGACCAAGAATCCATCTCTAGATAACAGAGAAGAAAGAAGAGATAGAATTTGTGCTTGTTCACTCGTAGAATTAACAGATAATAAAAATATTGTTTTGCTTTTGTATTGTGTTTATCGCCATTTGTTCTGTAGGATATGTTTCTCTATTGGGTAGGGTTTATATAATATAAGGTTTGTTTGTGGCTTTTCAAATGGGAATCCTATAAGAGGGAAAGAAAGGATTGTTTTTGCTTTGTTTTTTTGTACGCTGAATTTCCCAAAAAAGGGAAGTGGTGGCATTGCTTCACCATGCCTTACCATATCTTCTCCTCATTATTGTTTCTATCTACAGCTAAAGCCACCCCTAGTGTACCTTTTCTAGATGCGGTTGATGTTATATTTTTTTTTTTTGTGATTTTTTAAAGCGGTTATGTTTTTTTTTTACTTTTTAGCTTCTAGAATAAAAGAAAAAGTGGCCGCCGGCTTATCATAAAAAAAAATGAGCAAAATTATAGTGCTTGCGCATGTATCATATTTATGCATCTAGATTCTTCGATGAGCATTAAGATTCATAGAGATTCGTTCGCATCGAATTTTAACGTACATTGAAGGATCCGGATGCGCATGTACCATTTCACTCAAAGAAAAGAATAAAAGAAATGGTAAAATATTATTAGCTAAATCTTACCTGACCTGAAATTAATTTAAAATAAATTATTCTTGCACATTAGTAAAAAGAATAACACTTGTACAAATATTTTAGGTTTTAGCAGCGTAATTCATTTATTTCTTATACTTTTAAATATGTGTGTCATATGGACTGTATAAAAGTACTTTTTTGTGCCGTTCAAGTAGATTCTGGTCAATGCAAATAGTTAAAGAACCAAGTCTTCTATTTCTTTTCTTTTTTCATTAAGACGATCCATGTATGAATTCGGAACCTTTTTTTTTTTGTTAGCATCGAGTATCTTATTTTGGTGCAAGAGAAAAGGTTTCAACAATTAGAATCTCAAATTATAATAGAGAAAAGGTAATGATTGTTTGTGAGACGGCGAGCAATTAAAAACCTAGGGATACATGTTGAATTATCTATTTTATTTTTGACAAGCAATAAAGTGGAAATGATTTGGATATCCATTTTTTAACATTTAAGGTTTAAAAACTAGATTTGTTGGTCTGTTCCTTCGTGGTGTTCCCCTTTGAATCTTTGTTGAAAAAGGGAAGGAATCTCCAAATAGAGGATGCTGTTCGTTGCATGGATTATACTTTGCATATGTGAATGTATCTTTCAATGTTTTTATTAATTTTAGTAGCATATCATTTGATTATATTAGATTCTGTAATATATCTTCTAGCTAGCGTTTACATTCGATGACTTATGGATAGTCTCGCAATAAATGCATAAGGTTCCATTGTTGAACATATTATTCCTTATTCGGTGAAATATTGTTTCCGTATTTTCATTTTTCTCTTTCGCAATATCTCTTCTCTGTTGCTTGGTATATCTCCTCTTGGTAAACCGAATTAAATATTCTTGCAGTGAATATCAAACAAGCTATATTACACGAATGCGTGTGCGTCGGTACGAGTATTGTATTTGATATGATGTGAATGTGACTATGCAATACATTTCAAAAAATTTGAATACGACATAATATATAAAATAATAAAAAATAATTTGTTAACAATATATTTGTATTTTTAAGAAACAATTCTTTTGTTTTTAGTAAAACAATTTAAGTTGATAATTTCGAATGTTATATTATTACAAAGCTGTTCGTTAATTAATTTATTTTTTAGCGGATCTTTTTAATATCTAATTACAAGTTCATATATATTGTCACACACCAAAAATAATGAACATGTCGGGAGTGACGGTCCCCGTCACGTGTGCATGACGAATTGACGACATGCACACGAAAGACTTAAACATAATAAAATTAACTGTAACAGTAGTCATCACCCTTTCCCGTGCTCCCGAACTCAACCCACCTGATCTTCTGGGATTGAGGGAGGCATGCTTTGGAAAAAGAGGACAGGTTACTTCAAACGCGCGTGATTTTCATAGACTTGGGTGTACGCAGTCATTCGAGGTTTTGTTTATTTATATCCAATAAGGTTCTGGAGTTCTAAGTTCTGGTCAGGCACAAGCTCCTGTCATTATTTACATGAGGAATTATCTCAACCCTCAATACCTATGATTCTTAAGCGATATTGAACACACTGAATATGCAGAATGACTCGTTTGAAAGTGACTTGATTTGAAAACGACGTCTTTATTCTTTTTGAAAGCCAATTTGAAATATTACTAAGATTCAATTTTATTTCTCCTCCAATGTTTTATCTTTGACTTCTACTTCATGAGAATTGTTTTCTTTCATTAAAACATGTTCCATTTAATGAGAAACATGTTATTTCATTTCGAAGTATTTTTATCTCACAAAAATATGTTTTGTTTTATGAGAGAAGGGGGAGTTTATCAACATATATATATTTACATAATTTTGTTTTACTTTTGGACTTTTATTTTGAAATACTTGACATTCAGGCAATTTTAATATTTGATTTTCATGAATTTTCACATGAATATATGAAAAGAGCCCCTTATTTTGGAATGAAATAGGGAAGGGACTTTTATGGTTATTATAGGACTTTTAAACATTTTTATAATTTTATGAGAAAAGAAGTCATTTATGGACCTTTAAGCATTTTTTATTATCTTATGTCATTTTTGGACTTAAAAAGATGTCATTTATGGACTTTTAAATACTTTTATATTTTCATGAGAAAAGATGTCATATACGGACTTTTAAGCACTTGTGTCATTTTTGAACTTTTAAAATGTCATTTATGGACTTTTAGGCACTTTATTATTTTATCTCATTTTTTTACTTTTAAAGATGTCATTTATAGACTTTTGAGCATTTTGTTATTCTATGTCTGTGCATCATATTTATAGGCTGTGCACTTCTTGGAGCCTTAAATTCACCAAAATTGACTATAGCGTTATAGATACTCCATAACGCCATGTGAGACTCATTATAACGGGTTGTGCGGTTTCTAGAATTGTACTTCGTCTCTTCTTTGGATGTCTTGTGGGCCAGTCTGAGCAGGAACCCATTACAACGAGTTGGGAACCCATTATAACGGGTTAGAATTCGTTGTAACATCTTAGGGAAGCGTTACAGTAATGCTTCTCTATGCCAAATCCTGCTTCTGCCTTGTCTCTCTCCTTCTAACCCGTTGTGATGGGTTGAGCACTCGTTATGATGGGTTGCTGATCCATTTTGACGGGTTCTGGAGCGTTATGGTAACGCTATGCTCTGTTGAGTACCGTGAAGTCATTCCTTGATGTCTTGAGCATGTCTTGACTTGTGTTGAGCATGTTTGAGCATGTATATATAACATCAGTTTGTACCTGTTTTAACCTACAACTTCACCAAAACTCATGTGCCAGGTTAGTACTGATTTATTTTGCAAATTATCAAACAAGAGATGATTTTAATCCAACATTTAATACTTCATTTTTGTACCGAGTGACCTTGAGAGTGAACCTTCATTCCTAGCTAGCTTCAAACCAATTTGAGCATACCCTTAGCATCGTATGAGCTCAAAGAGCATGTCAAGCATCTTGCATTGATCTTTGGTGCTTTAAATTGCTAGGTTTCACTTAGTACCGACATGTTTTCATTTGAACTTTTCTTTCTTTCCTTTGAGCTTTGGCTTCATCGATGATTACCTTCATTCTCTCCTTACTCCCCTCTTTCGTTTGGTATAGGTCTCGTAGCCTAAATCTCAAAGAATAGGGAGATCTGTCCTCATTGGAGGTCTCCAGTGCTTCGAGTCTGAAGCAGTTGATCGAGAGGAAGAAGAAGAAAGAGGGATGTCGAATCGGACGTGTGTCAAACATCCAATGGTCGTGTTCTTATTCTCTCTCTTCCCTTTCAGTTAGGTTTTGGGCAGATGGTTAAGTCTCGGTCAGAGGGCTTAAGACATTGATAATCGCTGACAAGGACAACATTAGTCCTCAAGCAGCTCTTGATTAGAGCGCTGACTAGGTGGGGTCCATCTGTCAGGTTTAATGAGGCACAAGGCCAACGACGTTTCTCCTCTTGTTCTGTGTAGACATAGCTTACATGGACCAAGAGGCTGACAACCTCTTTAGTTTGTATTGCACATGTGTGATCCAAGCCCATTCAAAAAATAGAACTGTTTAGGAATTGATATAGAAGCTCAAATGTACCTGTATGTTGTTTAATGCTTGAAATTTTGATTTTAATTTGTACAAATCAGTTTTGAATTGTTTGGAGGCTCAAATGGTCGAACATTTGAGTGAAATAATGCTAAAAAAATCATAATTTTTTTGTAGAATTTATTGGTATATGATTTGACAAACTTTTCTTGAGCTTTGACCCTTGATTTATTTAGAAATATTATATGTAATTTTTTATAATATGACAATCATATAAATTGCACATATTAAGCTCCAAATAATTCTTTCAATCACATAAACACCTCATAAAATTCTTGAAAAATATTCTTGAGCCTCTAGTACATTTGATTGGTTCCTTGATAAGGTTTTGGCAATTTGCACATAGGACATTGGATTTTCCCAAAATTGAATTAGCCCTTTACTTGATCCCCCGTGCATGCTTGAATCATATGATCAATGCTTGTCTGATTTTCTCCTTTAGTATATGCTAATAATTGATATCTTTTCATGTGCCAACAATAGTAAACAAATCAGTGGCACAATACATAACAAAGTATAAATTTTATTGATCGCAAACGTTTCATGTACATGTATCAAAAGTGTATCAGAGTAGCGGAAGCGGAAAAGAAATAAACAAAAAGAGAATAATCTCGCTGATACATCACGACCATTCATCTATCTAACCTATAGCGAAACTTGAAAAAATAAAAGTAAAGAAAACAATCAAACGAACGCATGCGATCTCTATCTTATGGCGCCCTCCTCAAAAGCTCCAATGCTCCTCACTTGGACTTTACAACCATTGTGGAAACGTGATTAATTATAGAATTACTCAGTGCAGATTTAGATCCAACCTTTGAGCTTGTATCTTTCTCTAAGATTGGACCCAAGCCAACACTTGGTAGATAGTTAATCACACTTTAAAACTAACATTTTAGTTAAATTGTTAACTAGTGTATTTTGGAATTCTAACTAAGTTTAATATAATTGTTTAAAGTAAAGTTGTTAAAAAATATAAAAGAATTTGAATTGTACTAATATATATATATATATATATATATATATATATAGAGCATGGCTAAAATAATATGCATAGTACACCACATAACGTACTATGCGCTCATTTGTATTTAATTTGGTCATTAAATTGATATTTAAGTTGCTCAATAAATTATTCATATCAAAATCTTGTAGGAAATAAAATTTCGTGATTTTTAGAGCTTTCTTGCTATTTTTTAAAAACAACCCAGAAATGGCACTTTTGTAGTATTAAATCTGGACTGTTTTTAAAAAATATTTAAAAAATAGCTAGAAAGCTCTAAAAATCATGAAATTTGATTTCCTACAATATTTTCATATGAATAATTTATTGAGCAACTTAAATCTCAATTTAATGACCTATATCTATATGCATAGTACAAAATGGGGTGTACTATGCATATTATTTTAGCCATGCTCTATATATATATATATATATATATCACATGATCAATCACGCACCCAGAAATACACCCCAATTGTAGAACACTTAGATTCGCCCTTAAGCGGGCACATGTTATCGGGCCCCACTTAAGTTTTGCTAAGCGGATGCGCCGGGTGATGCAAGTGCATCTGGGTTGCCCAACTTACAAACTTAGTGAATTCGAAATCCTAGGGTAAAATAACCCTAGAACACTGAGCGACTGCGAAAAGCACATGCTCGTTGGTAAAAGACGAACTCGATGCCTTTCTCACCAAAATAACAAAAAGATAAAATAAAAACACTCGGCCTTAGTTGTCATACCGAAATAAGGAACCGACTACCCGAACATGAAAAAAATAAAAAAAGAGTCTTCCTGTATCAACCAAGGGCCAAAGGGAAGCTCTAGCCTTTCCCTGTACTCAAATTGGCCACCAAATGGAATGAACTCTTCGGACGTATCTGAGATCTCGCAATAAGCCGGCTAAATAAAATAAAATAATAATAATAATAATAATAAATTTGAACCGAGTAGTTCCAATAGATCAAATATGTCACACATACTTCTAAAATGAGATACCGAACCTCCACTACTCATTTGAGCAAAAATATACTATAATAATAATAATAATAATGATGATGATGATGAGATTGAAAAATAAAACTCTAGTGGCACTTCGAGCCATCAAGTGATGCACTCAGTGAATGAGCGCAACTAGATATATATGAAGGCATCTCATCGGATTGAGCAGTTTAAAATTTCGCGGGTATCACATATATATATTATGAAAATTTAATTAATTATAAATAGAGATGGTTAAAGATCTCCTATGAGAAAGACCGATAATTAAGTGTAGATAATATAATTTTAGTACAAATTTTTATTGATAGCTTCAAATAAAAGAGGTGCGCATCAAATACGAATCGCACGTGAATTGCACACGAATAGTATGAAATATGTATCCCATATCGGATACGAAAAGTTTTTGAAGTATCCGAGTAACTAAGAATCAGAGTGGGGGTCTTGGGTTTTTAAATGACCTAAAGTCCCTCCATATCGGATACAACGTGTTTTTAAATGATCTTTGTGTGTGAGGTCTTGAGTTCGAAATTCGAATGTGATGACTTTAGATCATTTAAATTTAGGTAGCTTGACTCTCATCTTTATCGCAAAAAAAATATAACCTAGATCTTAAATCATCTTCTCTCTCTCCATCCGTCTAATGGTCGTACAATAAAGTTTTGTTCTAGTTTGTTGATAATTTGAATTTATTAGCCATCAATTTTATAATATGGCAAAAATTTGGATACTTCAAAAGATGAGTACACTAGGTACTATAGCTCATCTGGACCATTCAATTCATCGAGATTGGTAAAAAGTGAGTCATTTTAAGTTTTGTTGTGTTTTTCAAGAAAATATTTTTCACCAATCTCGATGAATTAAATAACTCAAATAAGCTAGAGTACTGAGTTTACCTGTCTTTTAGAGTATCCAAATTTTTGCGAAATAATATTTCTTATACTTGAGACAACTAGTAAAATAATATTGGACTAGAAGTTACTTCTACAGTTATATCCACGCCAACTGGTAATATATATTGGACTATTTGTATTATGAAAATAGACATTGATAGATTCTTTTGAAGAGATTCAAATATGTTATGGTTAACTTTGAAAATTTGAAATTAAGATCCTAGAACTTTTTGAGAGAATCAAGAATATCCTTCAGTTAGATCATAATTACTTGTGCGATATGATAATATGGGCACATCAAAGAACAAATGTCTAGCACCATTAGTTCATATTTCCTTAGCACTAAAGTTTTGGTAAGATATTTGACATTTTAAGAAAGTCTTTTATTAAGCATAATAACTTCTTGCATTAACTTTTGGAAACAAAAATGAAAATGTTATAAATGAAAACAGAAAAATCAAAATGTTTCTCGTTTCTCACAAATCGAAAAGGGTAAAAAAATAAAATTGTTATTTAAAATAATAGAGTTGCCTAGTGGCCTTCAACCTTTAGCTAAAATGTATTAGCAAGAAAAATTAAAGGAAAAGGGTTCAGTGTCGCCAGGTCCCCGCGTCAAAGACCCAAATCATGTTCTTTTTAGGTGACAGGCTTCGTAATGAAAGAATGTGCGCAACACATTTCACCCGTCAAAGCATTTAAAGGCCGGGTTACAGCAGTCGGGATAACGAGCCCTTTATTGACAAAACTTAAAAGAGTTCGAGTAGATGACAGGAATCAAAATAGAAAAAAAGAAAAAATGATGCGTCTGCCGGGAGTCGAACCCGGGTCTATTGCTTGGAAGGCAATTATCCTAACCGTTGGACTACAAACGCTTTCTTGATGAGAACTTCTGATCGTTATATCTTTTTGTTAATTGTTGCTGCCATGGACAACTTCCGGTTGTTGCAATTGTGGTTATTAATTGCAAGATCTAATAGTAGCTAACTGAGATCATGAATTTAATTTTCCATAAGCACAAAAATGAATTTGTTAAGAGGCATTTAGTGATAGATATTGGAGGCTTAAAGAACATGAACCTCTATATATATAAAAATGAAGAAAAATGGTTGTTCTTTGTTTATGTTATCGCGAAAATGTTTCAATATAGTTATTAAAAAAGATTATTGGACTGTACATTAACACATGTACATGTATTTAGATTCATTTAAATTTAAAATTGAAATTCTAGATAATTAGATAAAGAATATATCAAATTTGGTTAAGTTTTAAGGCAACCGTCCTTCCGTTAAACAAATTACAATTTTTAATGGTGAATGAATCCAATGATTTTTATGATGTATGATAAATTCAAAATTTATTTTTTTAAATTTGACTATTGAGAACATGCCTATCTAAATGATTGAGAAATCCTATAATATTAATTATTTATTATGTACCATAAAAATATATTGCACTTAGAATTATCCATTTAAACAAGAAAAAATGATACTTATCTCCACTCTTTTGTGAGCAATAGACTTGAACAGTAGTTAAACTGGTCTTTTGTTGCATTTTTTTTGTCTGTTCATTTTGCACTAACTTTATTTTCCTTCTCCTTGTACTATTTTTTATTTGAGTAGAATCATACTTTTTTTACTAAACTACTTAAAAATTATTCTTGAAGCACACTATATTGGTAAAAAATATCTTTCATTACGAGAACAATTTCAAACAATATCATGCATAAATTGTGGTTACATGAAGGAGAATGAAACTAAATTAAACTATTACAATAATACCAGCACTTAAAATTGAATCAAAACCAATGCATAAATCACAATCCTATTCTTTGTTAGAACGGATTGAATCAGGATATATAAAGCGCTTAGCTCCAGTAGCATCTAAGATTCTTTTGTTAAGAGTGCTATGCTTTTCTCCATCTCTTGATTGTGCCATGTAAAATGAACTTGAAAACCAGTTTATAACTTCTGGTGCAAGGTTCATTAACAAGTTGAATGGCTTGTACCAATCAGGCCATGTTACATACTCATCGCCTCTGCATGCGCTATCAATTGCAATTTGTGCTAGCTTCTCTGTTTGGCCTACTGGAAATAGACCTACTTGTGTCTGAAAGGAAAATAAAAAAAACTATCAGAAATAGGTTAATTTGTTGGAAAATTTCTAACATATTTTGATTTTTTTAAATTTGATACATACATCTCGAGCATCTTCGTTTATCTCGACTTGGCCGCCTTTCTGTAGCGCTTTTCCTTTGGTAAGCTCGGAGACGACATAACCGGGAATGAGTATGGTGATCTTTATCTGAGAACCCAGCTCAGATCTCAGTGTCTCGTAGAATCTTATCATAGCTGCTTTGCTTGCCTAAAAGAGAAACAAGTAGATACAATAATTTAGCACAATTTTATATTTATATAGGCCACAGTGGGCCGAATGAGAAAGGCCCAATAGTAGACTACACAAATTAATGTGAATATCTTACATTGTAAAAGCTCATTCTAGCTGTAGGTACTCTTCCTGCAACTGAGGTTGTTACAATTATGTTTCCTTTGCTAGTTTTTAAATATGGTAAAGCATAATATGTTGGATATACAGCGCCCCAAAAATTAACATCCTGAATTATAATTAATTATAAAGAGTTAATACAAAATGAAGATGCAATTACACAAAATCAATATAGGTGCATTACTACGGATTATTTTGAAATAAATAAATTACCATCATTTTGGTGAAAGCAGTTATATTGGTTATCTCTTCAAAAAGGCATGTTCCCCAAATTCCAGCATTTGCAAAAAGATGATCCACTAAAAAATAGCAAAAAAAAATTTAGTTGCTTAGAATTAGATGTATAAAACTTGGAGATTTGCGATTAGTTCTCTCAAAATAACAGGAAAATAAAGATGGGGTGTTTTCAATTTTGGTATATGTCAAACTTACATTTGCCAAAGTGCTCTATGGTTTGATCCACAACCCGTTTAGACTCGTCGGGATCTGATACATCCGCCATCAGTGTGATCACATCTGGTGCGCCGAGACAAAGCGATGCTTTCGCTACAGCCTTTAATGCATCTGCTCTTCTTGCAACAAGAGCCATGCATGCACCTCTTTTTGCATATTGATATGCAACTTGCTACAATTAATTGAAAATAAAAGAAAAATGTTAATTATTTTTCTGCTCTAATTTTTAAGGAGTCCTATTTAAAAAGAGAGTTATAATAATTCGGGTTTGACAAAAATAATTTAGGATAATTTGTGGTAGAAAGGCAAATGTGCTTTTACGATATTAATAATATATATATTTTTTGTCTCCGTTGATAAATATTCATTATCATAATTTCTTTTCTTTTTAACGCAATATCGTGATGCTTTTCTCTCCTTTCATAATGTTGAAGGATAGATATCTCAATTCTCAGTTATGCGAATATAATATTTTACTAATAATTACAACTATAAGCATCACAAAATATCTGAAAAAAAACATTTTCTCCACAATTTTTCTTCTGAATTCACATCCATTGTAATTAAAATGATGACACTGCAGATGTGCCAAAATTTATAACTTAAACATATCTGAGTAACCAAATAAAATTTTAAAAATAAAAGTATAACAAAATTTAATTTTATCAATTTTTTTATAAAATTATAATACCACATCATTTTTTATATATGATGACAACTTTTATGACATAAAACGGGGATTCAGTTAATGTGTTCGGTCAGAGACAATTAGAGGTGTGATAAGGTCCCGGGGGCGGACCCGCCCGTGACCCGACCCGTGCCCGATCCGTGCCTGTGGTAGACTCGTGCCCGACCCGTGAAAAATGGACCCACGGGTTTTGGGTGGGACGGGACGCCCTCTTGACCGTTGGACCCGTACTAGACCCGACCCGCCGGACCCTTGACCCGACCCGTGCCCGACCCTTGACCCGACCCGTGAGACCCTTGAGACCCGAGGACCCGTGACCCATCGGACCCTTGAACCCATCCGGATCGACCCGTGCCCGACCCGACCCGACCCTTCGTCAATCCACTAGAGACAATACACAATAACACAAATCACATCTGAGAGAGAATGTGGGCCCCACCATTGTTTCTTTTTTTATTCTTAATTCCTAACAAAGATTTGTTACAGTGACCTCATCAAGAAACAAAATTTCATTCAGTGACGCACCCATTTTGATTTTATTATTATATCTATAATGATGATCACGATGTCGATGATAATAATAAATAATGATGATGTGTTTATTATTATTATTATTATTATTATTATTATTAAACGTACGCACATGCTCTTTGCGTGAAAAACTACAAAAAATGAAGAGCGAAAAACTACAAAAAAAAAGTAACAGCAGAAAAAAAAAATTGAAAATACTACAGTGTTTTCACTGTAGCACACTATAGTGAAAATTCTATTCATATTCACTATAGCTAAGCATGTTCAACTTTTATATAGATATGATTAACCGGAATAAACTTTTGATACTTCAAAGATTAGTCACTTCAAATCATCGAGATACGACAAAATTCGTGTCATCATCAAGATCTGACGTTTGAAAGGACTTGGAGTATCTAGAGTACTCATCTTGAAAGTACCCAAATTTTTTCATTATTATTATTATTATTATTAGAGAAAACTTAGATACACCAATGATATGTATACTAGATATCCTGAGTCACTTCGTACCGTTCGATCTTGATTTATAGTGCAAATATTGATGCATCTAATCATCCGATTTTTCTCATTCATCATCATTATGGGTAGATTTAGAATTTCTGTCAGGAAGAGAATATCTATATAATTTTTCCAGAAGGAGGTAGAATGAGGCAATTTAAATATACAAGATTATTTTGCAAAAAAATTTATCAAATCGTAAAAATACACAAATACACAAGATTATTTTGTAATCCAGAAGTGCAGCTGCCCTTCTGAATACATGTAGATCTGTCCCTGACGATGATGATGCATCATCATCATTTATTTTTCAAACACAGACCAAATACACTAAAATTTCATTAACAAACGAAAACAGACACTTTGTGACATTTACAAATAGATGCAAAATCGCTAAAAATTAAGAAAACGTGGTCTAAATTATACTAAGTATCTTAAGCTCATTATTGTGACCTTATTAAATATATATATGTTAGGTTATGGTACTTACATAAGCATGAAACTCTAGTGTGTGTACGATCATATTTCGAATTTCAATATGCAAATAGACGATCCGAACAGTTGAAAATATTGTCCTTACTAAAATCTACTTGGAAATAAAAAAAATCATTTTTTGTACATTTTTACTATTTTGTCGGATAGAGAGCAAATTAGTTAAATTGGAGTCTGAATCGTCATATTACTCAATTTTCAATCTATTCAAATAAAATATTAAGAAATTAAAAAAAATATAAAATTTGAGTTCTACATAAATTTTAGTACAGACAACATTTTCTATTTTTCATATCGTTCATTTGTATTTTAAAATTTAAGATATAATCTAAACACGATAGAATCTCGTGTTTACATAACTACCATAACTTAACTCTCTCTTTCTATATATATATTATTTTTATCCCATTGAACCAAGTACAACTAATTTGTGCACGCATATATATATCCGTTTTGATAACGAAACCCATCCGTCCACTGACACTTGCAACTCGTTCAAGTCAATTAGTTGGATTAGTTGAGCAATAAATTAGTTGGAAAGTTGTTATTAATTCATTTATTCTTGCTTTGGTAATAAGTTATATGTCAACAAAATATATTTGGACTTGTTTGTCATCATATGCACCTCCATAAGTTATAAGTTATAATTGCTTTAATTATGTCCATACTTTATAAATGAAATTTTTAGTTTTATGTCACTACAAAACATGAAAATTATCAAAATGTCACTCAGAATTTTTTTTTTGTCAAAATGTCCATTTTGGACCCTTGATCTCAATACTAAAAAGTGATCGGTAGTGGTATTTTGATAATTTTTTTTTTATTTTCTGAATGGTATTTTTGACAATTTTTTTTTCTGAATGACATTTTGAAAATACTAAGATCATGAGTAGCAATGGAAGTTTTTTTAGTTATCCTTCCTGAAAATGCACATTAACCATTGGATGAGCATCAAGATTGATGTAAGAGATCTTCGTTGTGCGACTCATATTTAGTCTCCCCTTATTAAATTTCTTTTTACGCCACAATTTGTATAAAATATATTGTAGCGAATCATTTGGAATTAAGCTAAATGCGTAAAAAGAAAGAAGGCACCACATGCTACATAGATGGAGCTCACAGAAAATAAATAGAAAACACTTAATACCTGATCTCTTCCTCTTCATTTTTAGTCAAAACTTCCTTTAATTATGTGCACCCAATGACCCAACGAAAAATAAGTTCAATAGTTTTTTTGCTATATGCACACCAAGTTGGAGCAAAATGCATGGTATTGCAATTAATTATTTGTTTCCCTCCGAGTTTGAGTTTGTATTTGAAACTTATCTACACATATAAATTAAATATTTATATTTGTTTTGAATTCATAAAATGATGTAGATATGAATATGAATATGAATTTGAATTTGGTTTCAATTGTCAAAATAATGTGGATAAAAATATATGCTATAAGAATCTCATTCTCAAAATAGTGTTAAATTGTTAATATTTCTATTTGTGCATCTTCATTTCTAATATATTGTGAACATCAGTAAATATATTCATATATTTTTATCAATGATATTATAAGTTTCATTTATTTTTTAATAATTATTGTTACTATATGCAGGGGCGGATTTATTCAGGTCCAGGGTGGGTCAGCTGACTCACCCTGGATTTTGCAAAACAGTGAGAAATGGTACTGAGCCTTTGATCTTGACCCACCCTAGATTAATTTTTTGAACCACCATGAATTAAATTGGATTGTCTAATGGGCTTGAGAAGCAATAGAAAAAATACTGAAGGAATCAGGCTGGCCTGTCACGCGATGCAGAAAAAAAATTCGCTGCTCTAATTGCACTCTCACAACATTTTCACAGAAAATGAATTTTTGTTCTTCTTTTTTTGAGTTTCCCCCACAGAATAGGACACATCATCTTCGACATATAGAGCATATTCGACAAACCACACTCAACAAAATGCCTAATCCCACTTTTAGATTGACCATTGCTCTCTGGCATCTAACAAAGCAACCTGTGACGCCGTGTGATAACCTAACCCTCCCTTTGTTCTCACGGCGCCGACACAGAGGAAGCCGAAAACGCAGAGAGAAAATAAAATCGACAAAATCTAGGGTTCTGGTTTAGTGGTTTTCGACTCGTCGCAAACGCTGTCTCGCTGATTCGCTACCAGTCCGTTGTCCGCCACTGCCCTGCTGCTGCTGCCGCCCACTGGCCGTGCGCCACTCTTTGGTATTTCTGTGACTGTCTATTAATTTCAATCTATTTTTGTTTTTCCTCTTGCGAATATACCCAAAATTTATCAGTAGATATGTGTTTATGATAATACACAAAATAACAACAGGGGAATGAAAGGGCATATGAATCCTGAATTTCGCAACAAAAAAAAAGAAAGACAGAGAACAAGAAAAATGAAGAAGTGTTAAGTTTGTTAATGTTTTTTTAGGAAATTTTTTCAAAATGCCACTACAAAACAATGGAGTTGTCTAAATGCCATTACAAATAGACAAATTCATCATTTTGTAGTGGCATTTTGAGATTTTTTCCTTTTTTATTATCTGCTATTTATTATTTTTACTTGTTTTTAAATAGTTTTTTAAGAATATATATTTAATTTTTATTATTATTAATTATTATTGATTAGTTAATGGATTTGTACCCGATAATCTATTACAATCCGATTACCGACCCACCCTGAAAGAAATTCTAAATCCGCCTCTTACTAAATCCGTATCCGATGATATTCGTTTCGTATCCGTTTATGTTGATTTGATTTTAAATTTTAGCACTCGTCTAACAATCGACATATCTGTATCCACTTAATAAATCATCAATATGATTATGATTTCAACATTATCCTTCATAAAAAAGGCATGTCATGCATTTCTTCCACAGAAATATGTAGATGCATTTCTTCCAAGTTCCAATGCCAGTTACATGTCATGCATAAAAAAGGCATAATGCTTGGGCCTTGGGATACTAACAAAAACTAGCTAAAATTAGCAAGAAATGAAATGGTATGAAAAATAAAGAAAAGAAAAAACCTCGCCGATGCCGGAAGATGCACCAGTGATGAGAACAATCTTTCCTTTCAAATCCACCTCTTTCTCAAATGGTCTGATGAAAACCCTCTGTACCAGTTTTATCAGTAAAGAGATCGGTATATATATCACGAGAAAAGCTCCGATGAATACATGTATAACTACACTAAGCACCCAGTTCATGTTGTCCTCCATTTTGTGTGCGTTTGTGTTAAAAAAAAAGACAGGAATGAGAGAGATGATAAAGGGCTTGAGAGAGAGAGAGAGAGAGAGAGAGAGAGAGAGAGAGAAGTTTCGAGTTACAGAGGAAATTAAAGAGAAAGGTCAGTTTATGTAGTAAAAGATGGGTGCATGTTTGGTGAAGTCGGTTTACCTAAATATATTTAATTTATGTAGATAACAATGTGCATCAACTTTTGCATCATTGCATGTCAATATGTCATCACTTTTACTTGAACATGTAAGCCAGAAATCTTGTTTTGTGGTGTCAAAATATAATAGGGAGCTGATACGAGTAGATACCATATTTGATATTAATTATTGATATCGATTTTATTATGCATATATTTAGTTGAGTTATCTTGCACATTATTTGAATTATTATGCATGTTATTTTTTTGTAATGAAATAGTTATACATGTTATCGATTTTGTTATACACTTTTAGTTGAGTTATCGTGCATATTATTTGAGTTAATTATGCATGTTATTTTCTGTAATGAAATAGTTATATATATTATTTTTTGTACTGAAATAGTTATGGTATAACATACATAATAACTCAAATAATATGCATTATTACTCAACTAAATGTGCATAATAAAATCGATATCAATAATTGATTTCAAATGTGATGTCAGCGAAACATTATTCATATAAATATATAACTTCGTCAGAAAATTTTATTTGAAGTCCTTTACAGTCTTTGACACTTGCGACCAAGTCAAATTATAACTAAAAGTAAGAGAGATGATGAAAAATCTGATATCATATAAAATATAAAAAGGATAATTTAATGTTGTGTACTATTATTTTTTAGAGAACGGCTTAATTGTTTGTATATCCTTCGACTTTTATCCAATTTCTTGTTCCTCCTTCTACTCGTTAATATTTTTCATATTTTTCTCAACTCTTGTACGTATTTGTTTTCTTATTTAGTCATCACATTAAATTACAAAACTAATTGTAATTATTGGAAAAGAAAGTTGTGTTATCTTAAATGACATAAATATTCTTTTTTTCTTCTTCTCCTCCTTACTTCTAGTTTGAAAAAAAAATGTTTTTCTCATCTGCTTAGAACGATCCTTTTAATAGGTGAGAATATGACGAGTACACTTAGGAAAATGAATCGAATAATGAGGTACTCCTGTAAGATGTGATTCCGGCTCTATGAAAATCGAGACGAGTAAGTAAAATACAAGAGGGAGAGAAAAGAGCAAAAATAGGAAATGTGACTATTCTAAGTGGGATGATTTGATCTCCTAGTATTTATAGATTCATGAAGTCCAGTGAAAACATGTATGTATGTATGTATGTATGTATGTATGTATGTATTTATTTTAAGTGGATCGCTCACAAGCTTGCTGACTTCTTTAGACATGTTCGAATCGATTGTAATGAAGTCCTATCAAGAAGAGATTTTCACTGTTTACTGAAGTATTTTTTGTTCACATTAATGTAAAAAGAGTGGTCAACATTTCGTTATTGTTCAAATTAATAAATCAAGTATTTTATTGCAAATACGAGTAGAAGTGAGTGTTATTTTTAATACCACAATATTGTGAGTACAGTTTGCATTAAAATATATATTATATTAGGCAACGAAAAACAAATTATAAAGAATACTGAAGAAAATTATAATAAAGGATCAAGTTTTAAAGTCATTTCACGGTGAACAAAAACTTGTTCAGGTGCTTGAAATTGAAACAGTGAAATCCTTCCCTCAAAAAAAAAAAAAAAGAAACAGTGAAATTTAACATTTAATTCGATTGTACAGTACAGTACACTATACAAAGTCGAAACCATTCCACCGCCAAGGCGCCAATCATGCATGTATATAAGTATATGAATTTATTTCTGGGAGACTGGAAGTAAGGAGAAGTAAGAAGAAAGAAGAATATTTCTGTCATTTAAGATAATATAACTATTTTTTTATCAAATAATTATAATTAGTCTTGTAATTTAATTTGATGGACAAACAAGAAAACAAATATAAGAGTAGAGAAAAATATGAGAAATTAATATTAAAGAGTAAAGGAAGAAATAAAAATTAGATATGAGTTGAAGGATATACAAAAAAAATTTAGCCTTAATTTAGGGAACCATCATATTAAATAAGTACTTTTGGATTGATAACTACCAACCAACCAATAATTAAGATATGAAATGTCGCTATTTGAAAATGCAGAAAATGTGGCTTATATTATGTAATTTAATTTGGTCGTTCATTGCAACTGAAAAAAAAAAAAAAATTGGTCATGAGCCATGAGACCAGAATTATTTTTTTTGGAGAAAAATATGAAAATTGAGTTCCAAAATTTTATAGTAGATCACAAATTGAGAGCACTGATATATACATGCAGTGGAATGAACGGCATTTAAAAAAAAAAAATCGTGTTATATTAATACAATCAATAAATTCCTAACCGTGCAAACAAATCAAATTGCATTAACAATTTAACATCCAACTATATATCCAAGTTGATCACATGATCACATGAAGCTTCACAGTTCACATTGATCACTTCCATAGTTCAGGCGAAACAAAATTCAGCACAAGCATTCTAATTAATTATCTGTTTGTTATTAATGGTACGTAGGGAAGCTTGTACAGTTGAACTTGTGCATGCATGATGCATGCACCATGCATCGATCTCACCAATTGATTAACTAGTTCATTAATATCGACTTTTATTAAACCAATCAATGATGTTTGAGGTTGATAAATGCCTTAAACGCTACCACATGCATGTGCTTCAATCTGCAATGAAACAAACTTGGTTTCAACGGTGCCTTTGTTTTCCACCTATTTCGATATAAAACAAACTCATTTGGTGACTGAATTAATTTTCCTTTTCTCTTTTTCTTCTTTCTTTTTCTTTCTTGGGAAGCCGAGTTAGTTTTCTATGAAATCGGTGCCGAATTGGAAAAATGTAAATTTCATTGAATGCCAGCTTTGAACTTATTTTGTTATGTTAAATTATATATTTACATAATTTGGAAGTATGTCAACACCGACAGTTAACCAGTCGTTCATTCTGTTTCATTTATAGACCTAAATATCTCATATATATACAACAAAAAATGTTCTTTTTTCTTTCTTTTCCGAATAAGATTTTGTTCTATTAAACTTAGATTTTGATCGATGATAAGACATCATCATGTACACAGTAAAAATGAGATTTCATAAACTTAAAGATCACTTTTATACTACTTTGATATATATTTAAAATTTCAAAAGTATCAGTTAGTTCTTACAAATATCATTTTTTACAGTTCATCCATAAAATTTTAAAGATACCATTTTAGTTCTTACGCTATTATTAGTTTGTCAATTTGATCCTTGAACTTTTTTATGAGTAACAAATTAGTCACACCATTAGAAGCGGCCCGTGAAACTATATAAATAATATGCATTTGCATTCTTGCACTGCCACAGAAAGAATCTTTAAAAGCGAACTAAATCCTCCTTTAAAATCGGACTTCGGCCCGCTGTAAAAGAGAAGGCTTTTAAAAGTTTCAGGAGTCCGCTGCTAGTTATCAAGTCTTTAAAACCGGACAGCAGCGGATGTATCCGATTTTAATACACCTTTTAAATCGGACGCGTATCAAAAGGTCCGCTTTTAAATACAACCTTTAAAACCGGACCATAAGCCAAGGGTCCGCTGTTAAAGGTATGGCGTCTGTTGTTAAAGGGTTGCTGCGAGTTTCAATTTTTAAATTTGGCTGGCGCGAATTTTCAATTTTTTTTCAAAATGACCTAAAATTTTTAAAATTTTCCAAAAATGATCTTGAATATAATTTTATAAATTTGTTCTAAAAATGACCTAAAATATTATTTTGTTTAATGAAAAATCATATAATTTCACATATTGTAAAGCTAAAATTATTAGAATGAATATTTTTTAATTTCAACAAAGATTAAATAATATGAAGAAAAAAACAAAATCTTCAATAAAATATTCTTCGAATATCTTCTTCAATATTCTTCAAAATAAATATTCTTCAACTATTCAAATCTTCAAATCTCTACTAATTATTAGAAGGATTTTTCTAAGTGTAATTTTGATTGTTGAGAGACTGAGAGAAATGAGAGATAAAATGAAAATTAAAGATGTTTTATAGAGATGAGAGAGGGAAAAAAAGGAAGCAATCCGTGGATATTGTCTGAATGGTTAATGAGCGTTGGATTGATTTCAAATGAACGATGCAGATTAAAGAAGCACAGGTCGTCCGTGTGAATGCTTTTAAAATTAAAATATGTAATGATGTCTTAAAATTGATACATATGTCGACATTTGTGGTTCTTTTTCAAATGCCACTAAAAATAATCACAGATATTTTATCAAATATACGTTTACATTTTGATTCCTTAAATTGAACATCTGAATATGACACTTGAAGTATTATTTTAGTCCGTAAAATATCATAGTGTACATTGTCGCTTCTTGAAGTTGATAATTTATATCAAATAGGTCCCAAATCTAACATTCACAGAAAATAATGATTTTTTTTTATCTATCAAATCATTATTTCTTAGCGTTGAAGCTAGAACGTATATTTGATCATAAAATACCAATAATACTAAAACCAATATAGTTATTCATAACATCAAATATCATTTCAATAAAATATTCCTAATATTAATATTAATTAATGTTTGTTCAATCATAAATTAATTAATGTAATATTTACACTTTGTTTTATAAAT
Organism: Eleocharis quinqueflora; assembly: GCA_964058865.1. Classification (NCBI taxonomy): domain Eukaryota; kingdom Viridiplantae; phylum Streptophyta; class Magnoliopsida; order Poales; family Cyperaceae; genus Eleocharis; species Eleocharis quinqueflora. The sequence continues at coordinate 90,299 of CAXKVX010000280.1, read as the reverse complement.
CATAAATAAAATATATCATTGTGACATATACTTGTGTTTATTAGTTTGTTTTCACTTTATGCAATTTACACATTCTTTTGAGTCTGTGAAATCTAAAGGTTGGATAATATCAATAGACACAAGTTGTTCGATTCTTTTCATAAAAATATGTGTCAAGCGCTTGTGCCATAATGTAGCGAAATTATCTTTAGTTAATTTACGTTTTCTAGTATCAATGTGTAGGACTTCTAAGTGTGAAGTGTCTAATTCAAAAAAAAGAGATTATCATAAGAAGACAGAGAACCGAAAGCAATTTGTTTTGAATTTTGAAACAAAATGAAATTTTCATTATTAAATGAACACGTAGTCATTCTTGTCCAAATAAACATAAATTAGGTTCATTCTAAAAATGGAACCACTAATGCATCAAAATTCAAATAAAAAACAGTCGTGCATAATAATCTAAATTTTCATATGCCTTCAACTTCAACCTTCCTCCTGTTTCCTACGTAAATGTAGCGTTAAGTGTCACTTGGCTTTCGGAGGTTAGGCAATCCAACATAGATACACTGATGTTATATGTTGCACTTGAGTCCAACCACCAAGAATATCTAGATATAATACTTAAATTAACTTCAAAATAAACTAAGCCTTCAACTTCAACATTCCTCCTGTCTCCTACGTAAATGTAGCGTTCAGCCTCATTTGGCTTTCGGAGGTTAGGCAGTCCTACATAGATACACTGATGTTAGATGTTGCACTTGAGTCCAACCACCAAAAATATCTAAATACAATACTTAAATTAACTTCAAAACAAACTAAGCCAAAAATACATATCTTTCTTCTCCAACCACGAGTTTTAGTTGGAGTAGTATATCTTAATGTGTCTCGGCTTCTTGCAAAAGTGACAAATAACCTTATCTTTTGATTTCTCAGAAGTATTGTCTTTCTTCTGCTTCTTAGCATTGTTGTATGAAGATTCTTTGTTGGGTTCTTTAACTTTTCTGTTCTTGCGCTTCTTCTTTTCCTTGGAATCATGTGTTACAACATGAACTGCCTCTCCCTTAGCCATTTTCTGCCTCTCCTGCTCTTGTACTAGCTGAGCTTCAAGCTCTGTCACTAACCAAGTTTCCTTGATGTAGTTGTAAGTCATACCGAATTGACTGTAAGAGGGTGAGAGAGACATGAAAATGTATTCTATGAGAAGATCACTAAAGATGTTAAAATCGTGCTACAAGATTGCACGTTAGAGCTTGATCATCTCAGTGATGTGCTCCATGACTCTAGTTTTTTCCTTATACTTTAAGGTTGTGTTATTCAGATACGACACTCTGTTGGGTTACAAACAGTTCAAAACCCGTCATTTGGCCTAAGCTGCGGAAAGATCGTAAAACAAAAATTTTACTTCTAACTTAAGTCAAGGATTAAACGAGGTATGTCAGATAAACTACCGAGGGTGTCCACCTCTCGTTTATCTCTGACATCAAAACCCTATTTAACCCTTATACAGATCTAATCCATAACTGAATTCTAAAACTTTAATCTACTTACAAATTAAATAGATTAATATAACATAAATACCTTGACCCAAATTCGAATTGGATCGGAACAGACTCGAAAGGCCGAATTTGAGACGCTCTTCTCCTCGGAGTATCAAACGTCCGATACCTCTATTGGATGTCCACCAAGACGACCAGAGAGCGGCTTATTTCTTCTGCCAGAACTACCGTAAATCGCGATATCCCGCAAAAACACTATTTACCGAGATAAAGACTAAATAAAATATCTTTGTGACGCGTAGTTATTCAAATATGAAATACTGCTTCTTTCACAAAAATATTATTTTCCAAATCTCGTAAATAACCGTATACGAGAAAGAGAGAGTATATTTATCGATTCGATCCTGAGTTAACAGATATGATACGATTTTTTATGTAACTCTCTTCTCCTGCCCCTCTATTTATAGCAAAATGAGAAGGTTGGCCAATTACCAAAATACCCTTGAAAAATGTGAAAAGACAAAAATACCCTTCACGAGGTCGGTTTTGAAAAAATATCCAAATTTTTTTTGCCTTGTCATCTTTTTGTTTATTTATTCTTAATTAAGATTTTAATTTGATAATGACTTTCATCCCAAATTCAAAACCATAATCAATAATTAAAATCTCAATTAAATATATAAATATACATAAACATATAATTGTTCTCAACAATTATATTTCTCAGAGTTTGGTATTGGTTTGGTTACGATATGATTTTATACAACATATCGTATACGTTTATAAATTCAACCGTTATTTTTACTTGTCATCTTATATGACATATATAATTTAATCATATCATATATAATTAATTATAACCATCTTAATATTAATTATAACCTATTTATAATTAATCATTAAGATTCTCTGATTAGCTTCTATACGGTGTGACCCAATAAGATCTGTGTTATGTTGGTAAATAGAATTAAAACTATTTTAACTTCTATAATCATAGGAGGCATCTGACATATGCGCTATGACCATCCAATTACACAGATGATGTTGTACTTATGCAATATCACGACGCACTGTTAATTCTTTCGTCTCACAGTATCAAATTAGTTTCTAGGTAGGTGTGTGTCATCCTTGCAAACTTAATCTTTTCTCGACCTTGAGCAGACTTATCAAATACAATTACTCTTGTAATTATACTGCATGCAGATAATCCTACTTTATCAAGAGGCCCAGTGATACTGTAACTCGTATAGAGATATGAGGGATAATAGTACTTTCGGTAAACCATCACTACCTCAACTAAGCTATGTATACCGAAAAGCTACCGTTATGACTGCGTTTTACCGACAGCGTTAGATAACAATCACACATACACATCTCTTAGTAGGAAAGATGAATACCTCATACTTTAGAACTTAACACTGAATGAAAACATTAATGACACGTACACATTTCCATTTAATGTTTCATTCGAGGTCTGTCAAATACCATGTTCCTCTAACATGTATTCATGTGATAGAAATGACATCTCATGTCTATGATATGTAAAACTTAACCATCTTTTAATCCACATTCTAACCTTGTAACGATAAGTTAGTGTTCTGCTAATTAACTTGGTTAGAGACTTTTAAGAATAAATATCATCTATATTATGAAGTTTCACAATTCCAGTTATTGACTCTAGTCAGATAAAGGAATGATTCATAAATTCAATAATACTCAAGTTAACAAAATGACAATTTATTAATCACTCAATTCATGAACAAAGCTTTATGATAATTTATCTTATTATTGGCTTCTAGATTATTACAAACTAACAATCTCCCACTTAAGCTAGAAGCCAATCATCGTAGGCTCTAGTTACACGAATCTCTAATTTTCAAAAAATCTCATAGATCTAAAGAAAAACTCATAACCAATCTCCTATGTGTCTTAGACCTATAAAAGCTGTATGCAACTGGTGCTTGGCTTGAGGAAGAAGTTTCGTGAGTGGTTAGCTGTGTTGATGGATGTGTCAACTCTACATATCTTTACATCACCTCTATTTACGATTTCTCATATCAGGTGATAACGTCGTAGAACATGCTTGGATCTCGAGTGCGATTTCGGTTCCTTGGCCTGAGCTATAGCTTCATTGTTGTCACAATAGAGGTCCACAGGTCCTTGAGCATTGGGAACCACTCCAAGTTCGCTAAGGAACTTCTTGATCCAGAACCGTTCTTTTGCTGCTTCGGATGCAGCTATGTACTCAGCTTCGGTGGTTGAGTCTGTTGTAGTCTCCTGTTTTGAGCTCTTCCAGCTCACAGCCCCTCCGTTGAGTATGAACAGGTATCCGGACTGTGATCTCGAATCATTTCGATCAGTTTGGAAACTTGCATCAATGTAATCGTTTATCACGAGCTCGTAGTCACCATCATAGACGAGAAACATATCCTTAATTCTTCTCAAGTACTTAAGGATATTCTTTGCAGCATTCTAGTGCTTCATGTCTAGATTAGCCTGATATCTACTCGTCATACTTAAAGCGTACGAGACATCAGGGCGAGTGCACAACATGGCATACATGATAGAGCCTATAGACGAAGCGTATGGCACTCTACTCATTATGCTTCGCTCATCAATTATCGAAGGACACTGAGTCTTGCTAAGTTGTGCACCATGATTCATTGACAGAAATCCTTTCTTAGAATCCTGCATGCTAAACCTATTTAGCACTTTGTCAATGTACGTGCTCTGACTTAATCCTATAAGTCTTTTTGATCTATCACGATAGATCTTTATGCCTAGTATATAGACAGCCTTGCCTAAGTCCTTCATCAAGAAAACTTTCTTTAACGAAGACTTAGTTTTTTGCAACATAGGAATATCATTTCCCATTAAGAGTATGTCATCTACATATAAGATTAAAAAGGTGATGTCACTCCCACTAGTCTTCTTGTATACACATGGTTCTTCTTCGCATCCGACAAAGTCAAACTTTTTGACTTCTTCGTCAAACCGAAGATTCCAACAACGTGACGCTTGCTTCAATCCATAAATAGATTTAAGAAGCTTGCATATCTTCCCAGCGTTCTTTGGATCCTCAAAATCCTCAGGCTGTGTCATGTACACATACTCTTCTAAATTTCCATTTAAGAAGGCGATTTTGACGTTCATTTGCTATATTTCATAATCATGAAATGCAGCAATTGCTAGGAGTATCTGAATTGACTTAAACATAACCACTGGCGAAAAAGTTTCATCATAATCAACTCCTTGAATTTGTTTGAAATCTTTCGCTACCAATCGTGCTTTGTATACAGTCAACTTACCATTCATGTCTGTTTTTCTTGTAAAAATCCATTTGTTCGCTATGGATTTCACCCTATCAAATGGTACAACTAGGTTCCACACCGTGTTGTCATACATGGACTGTATTTTGGATTTCACGGCCTCTAGCCATTTTTTAGAGTCGGGCCTATCTATTGCTTCCGCATATGTCATAGGATCTTCAGTATCATATATTGAGACCTCGTGCAGTCCCAAGTACCTCTAGGGCGCTTCCTTGTAGACCTGCGTAGCACTTGACCTTCGGGTTGTTGAACTTGATCTGCAACTATTTGCAGATCTAGTTATACTTCAACTTGCGTTGAAGTACTTGAGCTCGAGACTAGAACCTCCTCCACAACTACTTGTGGATTTGATTCTTCCAGATGCTCTTCAACCGAAGTATCAAGTGATGGGTTAATCTGATCTGGTTCAGATACTGTATTGTGTGTTGTATCTCGAATTTCTTCAAGTATTACATTACTCTCACTACTTCATTTTGCGAGAAATTGTTTCTCCAAAAATACACCAACACGAGCAACAACTATTTTATTCTCGCCCTGGTGATAGAAGTAATATCATTTCGTTTCCTTAAGATACCCTACGAAAAAGCATTTGTCAGACTTGAGATCAAGTTTGCCAGACGTCGAACATTTGACAAATACTTCGCAATCCCATATTTTAAGATAAGACATATTTGGGGTTTTCCAAAACCATAACTCGTATGGAGTCTTTTCAACTGACTTAGACGGAACCATATTTATTGTTCGTGCAACAGATTCTAGTGCGTACCCCCAAAATGATTTCGGAAGAGTGACATTACTCATCATGGATTGGACCATGTCTAGCAGGGTTCGATTCCTCCTCTCAAAAACACCATTCCATTGTGGTGTCCCCGGAGGCGTGAGTTGTGAAACTATTCCACATTCTTTTAAGTACGTAATAAACTCAAAACTTAAGTACTCGCCTCCATGATCAGATCGTAAGGCCTTAATACTCTTGTTTAATTGATTTTCTACTTCATCCTTGAATTCCTTGAACTTTTCAAAGGATTCGAACTTATGTCTCATCAAGTAGACATAACCGTATCTACTGTAATCATCAGTAAACGTGATAAAGTAAGAATAACCATTTCTAATACAAGTACTCATAGGTCCACATACATTAGTATGTACGAGTTCTAGTAAGTCACTTGCCCTTTCGCCCTTTTTGGAGAAATGTGCTTTGGTCATTTTTTCACGTAAGCAATATTCGCACGTGTTAACCGATTCAAGATCAAAATTTCCAAGAAGTCCATCTTTATGCAACTTCTTGATGCGTTTCTCATTTATATGACCAAGGCGACAATGCCAGATGTAAGTCGTGCTTTCATGAGACGCTTTGAGTCATTTGTTAGTATGTTGAACACGAGTTTTTTCCATTTGCAATATATACAGACCATTCATCATACAAGAGGATCCATAATATAATTTTCCTTTATATATTGAGCAACTATTGTTCTCTATTACAAAAGAGAACCCATTCGTCTCTAAACATGAGACCGAAATGATGTTCTTGGAAATGCTAGGAACAAAATAAACATTTTCTAGTTCCAATATAAACTCGCTAGGCAAATACAACTCTATATTTCCAACTGTTACGGTTGCAACCTTTGCTCTGTTTCCAACTTGGAGTTGTACTTCCTTGTTACGTAACTTCCTCCTATTCTTTAGTGCCTGCACATTCGAACAAATATGAGCACATGATCCAGTATCTAATACCCAATCATTAATAGAGGAAGTAACGTTAATTTCAACAACAAATATACCTGATGATGAAGCTTTGGAAACATTTCTAGACTTCACGTCCGCCAGATACTTCAGGCAGTTTCTTTTCCAATGATCCTTTACTTTACAGTAAAAGCAGTCAGAGGCATCAGATACCTTTACCTTGGGAGGATTGAGTTTAGCAATCTTTTTCCCCTTGCCCTTGTTCTTTGAGGCCACTTTCTTCGGAGCCTTCTTTACCTTCCTTTCACCAGCCCAGATCATGAGGACGGAAGAATTCTTCTTCATGTCATCATCTGCGATCCTTAACATCCCCTGCAGCTCTTGTAGACTCTTCTCCATCCCCAGCATATGATAGTTCATGATGAAGTTCGAAAAGCTGGGATGGAGGGAGTGCAAGATAACGTCCGTAGCAAACTCTTTGCTCAATGGGGCGTTCAGCTTCTCCAGCTGCTCAACATCGCTCGTCATACGAAGCATGTGAGTGCTGACAGAGCCGCCTTCATCCAACTTTTGATTTAACAGAGATGTGACCACTTTATATTTCTCAGCACGAGCTTGCTCTTGAAACATGTTCTTGAGCTGCTCGCACATCTCATAGGTCTTGGTGTCCATGAATCGGCGCTGCAATTCAGGAACCCATAATTCCTACAAGGAAACCTTGTACATCAAGCTCATCATCCTTGTGCTTGGTGTACAAAGTGATCTGATATGCTTCGCCTCCAATAGGCTCGGCAGGGATTGGTGATTTCAGTACATATTCTTTCTTCTCGCGTCTTAATACGATGGTGACGGCACGAAGCCAATCAGTTAAATTGGATCCGTCCACTTTCAGTGTTTGTTTATTGAGCAGGGAACGCAGAGAGAAAGACAATTCTTTAACCAAATTTCTACAACGTTAAAAATAAAGATTTTAGCTTTGTTCGTGTTATGTTCTATTCAAATAATAAAACTCTCACTGCAAATTTGTTTTATTCCCTTTTGCAGTAGGACCGAGATCTCTATTTTCACTAAATATAAGTCAGTTGTTATGCATAACTCGACTATTAGTTATTTTAGGTAAGCAATCTTGCTAATCACACCTTACTTTGTGATTCTTGATTTCATTAAAACATCGTATGTTTTTAACGAAGATTTTGCCCCAAGCTCAAAACGTTTTTGGAAATCATTGGTAAGTAACCTCACTCTACTTCGTTCGTTATGTCTTACATAACCCTTGACCACCAAAGGTAAAAGGAGACGCCTACTGAGTAGAGAACCGTCAACCAATGAACAATAGTGTGAGAAGGATAGAGTAGGAAGGACATACTACTTAATTTGCGTGGGTTTGTTTTTATTAAACAATGCAAGTATTCTAAAAAGATATGTCAGATAAACGACTGTGGGGATCCACCTCCAGTTTATCTTTGGCATCAGAACCTCTTTTACATGCTTACGTTTGTTTTTATGCTTAACGGTGCAAGCTTCACTAAAAAGGTATGTCAGATAAACGATCGAGTGTATCCACCTCCAGTTTATCTTTGGCATCAAAACCTCTTTTAAAAGCTTACGTTGTTAATATGCTTAACGGTGCAAGCTTCACTAAAAGTGTATGTTAGATAAATGACCGAGGGTATCCACCTCCAGTTTATCTTTGGCATCAAAACATCTTTCATAAGCTTACATTTGTTAAGATGTTAGTTCTTTAAACTAACTGTAAGACACTCTTACAGATACGTGAAAGCCGCCTGCCAGAAAGATTATCGTGAGTTCCTTCACAAATCTATCTTTGACATCACGTTATTTCGCGTTTTCTTGAAAGTGATAAATCTTATTTATACAGTTCACATCAATTCAGTAAATCTCAATTTACGTATATACTTGATCCGGTATATCATTTATCAGTTTCTAATTCTTTATTTCGCAGCAATGCTCAGTTCTCATTTATATCGTTTAAAAGCACATAAACAATTTATATGTTTTGCAAACAGATATTCTTTCCGGTCCATAAAGCAATTAGTAATGTGACAAAGTTCTCATTTGGGCTTGATGTCGTATTATGGAAAGGGGATCCTAGGAAAGATCAGGGTCACAATGAGACCGCTTTAAATCTAATCTTTCCTAGACAGAACCTTATTTCTCATCGTATACGCAACAGCTTTTACTTTGAGTACTTCATTGCTTCATCACACTCCTCAATTTACTTTACTTATCCGAAGGTTTTCAAAATGCTAAAGAGTTACATTTTGCCATTTCAAAAACAACTGAGTAATTTGGTAACGTGACAAAGTCCCCGTTTGGGCCTACTGATCAGGACACGTAAAAGAGGTCGGTCGAAAGAGTCCTAAGACACCTCTCATGACATAACCTTTATCTCTTACGGGTGGAGAATAATAGCTCTTACTTTGGACACTCTAGTGCTTCATCACATTCTTAGATATACTCAAACACGGTTGAAAGAGTTTTAAAACGAAAACTTAAAGAAAGCATAAAGAAAGCTTAAATCTCATTTAACTTTCTCAGTCGGTAAAACCGAACCAAGGAAATCTCATTTCTTATCGATTTTGGACTTAAGCTGCAAATCTAAGAATTAAATCGATGTGCGGTATATGCACCTAATTTGCATAAGTTATAAATTTTAGAAAATCAATTAGCGGGAGAGCCTCGTGCTCTGATACCACTGTTGGGTTACAAACAGTTCAAAACCCGTCAATTGGCCTAAGCTGTGGAAAGACCGTAAAACAAAAATTTTACTTCTAACTTAAGCCAAGAATTAAACGAGTTATGTCAGATAAACTACCGAGGGTGCCCACCTCATATTTATCTCTGACATCAAAACCTTATTTAACTCTTATACAGATCTACTCCATAACTGAATTCTAAAACTTTAATCTACTTACAAATTAAATTGATTAATATAACATAAATATCTTAATCCAAATTCGAATTGGATCGCAGCACACTTGGAAGGTCGAATCTGAGACGCTCTTCTCCTCGGAGTATCAAACGTCTGATACCTCTATTGAATGTCCACTAGGACGACCAGAGAGCGGCTTATTTCTTCTGCCAGAAATACCGTAAACTGCGATATCCCGCAAAAACACTATTTACTGAGAATAAGGACTAAATAAAATATCTTTGCGACTCACAGTTATTCAAATATGAAATACCGCTTCTTTCACAAAAATACTATTTTCCAAATCCCGTAAACAACCGTATACGAGAAAGAGAGAGAGTATATTTATCGATTCGATCCTGAGTTAACAGATATGATACGATTTTTTATGTAACTTTCTCTCTCCCCCTACCCCTCTATTTATAGAAAAATGAGGAGGTTGGCCAATTACCAAAATACCCTTGAAAAATGTGAAAAGACAAAAATACCCCTCACAAGTGCGGTTTTGAAAAAATATCCAAATTGTTTTTCTTTGTCATCTTTTTGTGCCGACCTCTTTTTTTATTTATTTATTTATTTATTTTTAATTAAGATTTAATTAATTTTTAATTAAGGTTTTAATTTGATAATGACTTTCATCCCAAATTCAAAACCATAATCAATAATTAAAATCTAAATTAAATATATATAAATATACATAAAAATATAAGTATTCTCAATAATTTTATTTCTTAGGGTTTGGTATTGGTTTAGTTACAATATGATTTTATACAACGTATCATATACGTTTATAAATTCAACCGTTATTTTTACTTGTCATCTTATATGACATATATAATTTAATCATATCATATATAATTAATTATAACCATCTTAATATTAATTATAATCTATTTATAATTAATCATTAAGATTCTCTTATTATGCCTATACGGTGTGACCCAATAGGATCTGTGTTATGTTGGTAAATAGAATTAAAACCATTTTAACTTCTATAATCATATGAGGCATCTGACATATGCGCTATGACCATCCATTGTCATAAGGTTGAAGTCACTTCCCATCAAAAGACATATTATCACTGCCTCTTATTCTCTCTTGTGTATAATAATAGTTTTATTATATATATTCACTTATATATTATTTTTCAATGTATTACATTACTTTCTTAATTAAAATTTAATATATATTTAGTCGCATTTGTATCTAAGATTTTTTTAAATCACAATATCACCGCACCCATATCGTATCAGATACGATACTTGCACCCGCACTTGTGCAACATAGATTATAATTATATATTTTATAAATTATAATTAATTATAACTACTCATATAATTCAGATTTTGCACTAATTTTTTATTTTATTTATAAAGACACGATTCAAAATATCCAAATTTGGAAATTTAGGAAAATTGGCACAATTAGCATGTTTTGCGGCCGAAAAGATGGGCCTTGCGGCTGCAAGAGGTTTCCATGTCGGTTCGATTTTTTGTGCCAATTTTTATGTACAATTCTATTTTCTTTCGGGCGCAAGAATGACCTTTGCGATCACAAAGTGTACCTGACAGATCAAGTTTGATTGCACCCACAAAACATGAAAATAAGTATATTGCGGCCACTGCCTTGCACCCAAAACAGAAAATCTAACCTGCTAGATAAAGTTTGTTGCACCCAAAACAGAAAATCTAAGTCCATTCGACCGCAACAAGAGGCTATTACGACCTCAATAAAGCACCTGTCAATTCAATTTGGTTTTGTTTTGGGACAACTCATTCCAGGAATTTCCAGTCTCTAATTTTAAGTCCTAAATTGCTGCATATCTTTCCAAATTTGATTTTATTTGTTCATATAATTATTTTAATCATTGATAAATCGAGATTTTAAATAATATCTTTTCAAATTGCATAAAAGGCAAGGAATTTGACAAAATAAAAATTTTTGATTCAAGAATATTTAAAATAATCAAATAACAAACACAAGAAAGCACAAATTTTTTTGGAACAATTAAAATTTGATATTTTCCATAAAATGAATAAATATCTTAAATAATGCAACAAAGGTGGCTCAGATACCACTTGTTGGTGCAATTCAAGTATTAGGGTTGAGCCAAAAATACCAAAATACTAATCTACAAAATTGCAATTCAAATTCAAACTTCATACAATAATTTAAGACAAAAATAAATAGAGCGAAAACGTTACTTACTTTTCATCTCTATAGTTTTCCTTGTATTCTTCTTTTGATTAAGGAGTTGTTGGAGATGGTTGAACAACACAATGGTATGCTAGCGGATCCTTCCAAACAATTTCCGATGCCAACTTTTCTTCAAGGCTACAAATGAATCGAGAAGTAATTTTCTGTAGCGGAGAAAACAATAGAGGCCTATGCACAACACTTATGCCCTACAATAGATACAAGTAATGCTTGGAGACCGACGCCTTATATAAAAATGTATCTTTGAAAGATGACATAATTAATAAAAAATATTGTTTGGAATATTTGATATTAAATTTTCTCTGATTATTTTCCAAATTATCATATTTACTGCTGTAAACACATGCTCAAAATTTGATATTGTTTGGAACACAAGTTAGAAAGATATCGGCAAAATAAGACAAAGAATTCTACCTCTGCGCAGGTCTCTTGCGGCCGCAATGAATCCCTTCGCGATCGAATTGACTTGGATGCAAACTTGGCAGACAATCTGCCAAGTCTCTTGCGATCGCAAAGATGGACTATTGCGACCGCAATTGAACTGCTTCAGCAGATTCTCTCCATGTTTGTCATGATTCTTTGCTGCCGCAAAGAGGCTCTTTATGCCGCAATATAGTTGTAGATTTCACTGTTTGCTTGGGCTTTGATCCAATTTAATTGGTTTTAACCCAAACAATATTTCTAACTTTACATTAACACTAGTATTAGTTTAATTAATCATAATCGATCCATCAACAATTATAATTAGTTCACATTAAATTCCATATTTATTCGTACTCAAAATCTTAGCGAAATACATATTATGCGCTTCTATCAATTAATCACATTTATGAAATATCTTATATTACTTCTCATAATATTAGTGACAATATGTAATATATTAATCATATAATACATAGTCCAGACTTTATTTATTGAATTTTACGTATCAATTCCTGCCTCTACACTGTTACATACTGAAATAAGGATATAACTGTTGATTCTCATTTTTGTGCATATATAGTTCATATTTTCCTTGTTGCACAATTATAAATTGGTTTTGAGGCTTTTAGGGTGTATACAGAAACTTTTTGCGCACTAGTAACAAATATATACTTTTTTGTTTTCTGGAGGTTTCAGATTTGACAAACATATTATAAAAAAGCGCAGTCCGCACAAATGATTTCAGACAAATATATTGAGTTAGCAAGACAGTTTAGTGAGAACATGGACCTCTCAGGCAACTTCTTGCCGTGTAGACAAAAAATCTTTTCAAAATGAGCCTTCTGGGAGTTCGTGGATTGCGTTGTGTAGACCTTATTATTTTGTTTGCTCTCTGTGTTGTTGTATTAGATGTTATTTAATTATTGTTCTTCGATGGATATTGAAAAATGGAGAAAGAACATAGCAATTATTTTTATTTGATTTGTGTGGGTTGTGTGTGGGGGTTGAATTGGGGTATTTGAAATTATTTTTTTCTCAATAGCAAGATGCAAAACATTGACTGAAGTAACATATGATTTCATATTGAACCCGTTATGACGGATTGACATCTTTCTAGTTTTATCCTTACATATGATTTCATATGTAATTAATTCATGGTAAGAGGAGGAATTTTTTGAGGTACTTTATGAAAGAAGCTGAAGAGTTAAATAAATGTCAAACTGAGTTGAATATTCGACTTTCTAGACTGGTTTTCAGTTTTGTTCTTTGGATTTTCTTCATGAATTACATAACTTTGGATAGAAATGTTATTTCCATCGTTTCTTTGAACAAGAAATTTAATCGTTCCCTTTTCAACAAAAAAAACTTTTCGAGAATACCTTCACTAAGTCCATTTAGCTAAATAATTTTGATTATTGCAAAGTGAAAATATTGAACCCAAATGCAAATAAAATAATGGTGCTTCTCTGTTATTCTCAGTTAGGATACCAAATCATACCAGAGAAAACAGAACAGTAAGTAATATTCCAGTTCCAGGACACAATACCATATGGTGTCGACGGCTAATCAAAACTTCAAAAACAGCATTTTACAGTTTTTACTTTTTAGAGATCAGCATCTCATACCGCTTGCAATATCATTACCATACCAGTGTATCAGAGTCCATGAAGACAGAAAAAGGGATCATAAAAAAGGAAAAAGAAGAACAAGAAAAAGAAGATTATGACTTTCTTGTTGTTTCTCTCTTGGAAATCTGATTCTGATTCCCAACTGATCGGGGAATGAATGCAAAACCACGGGAATGCCGATGCCCAAAACTCACACTAGTAGGGGATGAGGCATCAACTGTGCTCAATTTTGATAACCCAGATACAATATCCTCTATCTTCCCTTCCACCTCCATATCTGTTCCTGTTTTTGCTTTATCCATTTCAGCCTCCATTTTTGTTTCCAGTTCTGTTTCAGTGGTCTCAGCTTGGGGCAGCTTTGCTTCTACATCCATCTCCAATTCCTTCTCTGATTCTGTATTCAACTCCTGTTTGCGCCTGTAGTTCTTGGGACGAGTTTTCTTGGACTCCTTTTTGGCATCCAAATCCATAAACGACCCTTCATCTTTCGTTTCACCACTTTTGTAAGCCTTGCGCTGCAGCTTCTGCCGCTGGTTCTTTGACAGGTGTGCTTTCTTGTAAAATTCAAAGGTGCTTGGGAACCGATGCTTGTCCATGAGGTGTCGCTGCCTGCTATTGTAGCTCTTTAGCTTGGCTCCACACCCTTCCACCAGGCACTCGTACTGTATCAAACAACAAAATACTATATCAAGTAGGTACCTGCACTATTTATCTAATATATGCATTTTCTTTTTAGGATATCTAAAAGAGCTCAAAATTTAAAAATATACCCCATCAAAACATTAGATATCATTACTAAAAACCACCAAATCAATAATGATAATACTACCAGCTCCAATCTGTTCATAAGATGTTTAGTATTCTATTCAAATTCTGAATTTCCCATTGTAAGATACATCTTCCCATAAAGTCTCACTTTGAAGTCTAAACTTTCATCTCGTCCTGGTAAGACCATAAAAATAAACAAATCAGCAAGCACTTTAGTACTCGCAATACAATTACTTGCCCAAGGGTTAAATATAATTCTTAAACTCAATTAATAAGTATTGGAGAGGCACCAATGATGTTTCAAATTTCAATGATATTTTGTTTTGCAGGAACTACTGATCATATCATGAGATTTTGCAGGTTTTCAATGAAATTCTTCCTATTTAATCAGTGCAAATAGAATAAAATCAGAATGGTGGAGTATGCATTTACCATAGGGAAGCCCCGAGCAACCTTAGCTTGAAAGAAGGAATCATGGACCTCAGAAATGTGGATACTGAGAAGTCGAGAGGTGGGGTAAACCCTAGAGCAAACTGAGCAGGATGCCATGTGTCGCGTATTATAGTGGTCCTCAAATTCCTCCAGACACTCCAGCTGGGCCCCACAGCCTGCTATTGGGCAGAACAAACTATCCCGCAAGTTGGCATAAGGGATGGCACAAAATCAATAAAATAATTTGACAATTGACTATGTTATGGTTCATCCACACTGGTACAAGACTGGTTTAGAACCGGGCAGTTCAACTATTTTTTATTCTTGGTTATTTTAGCAGCATCATTTGGTAGGGACTATGGCCAGCTATTTTGAACCAATCTGTGGACCATCCTGGCCATGTGTGGCTTCATGGGTCAGGTTGGAGTTGGAAATACTGACCCATTAGTAATAGCAGACAACTTGGGTCAGACCTGATTGATGGTGAGGGGAGAACTTGACTCCAGCAAGTCTAGCCCAACTAATTTACAATGAATTTTGATTAAACGAGCATAATGAATTACAAAATTATTTACTAGAAGCATGTAATACATATATGGGAGTCAAAACCCTCAAATTTGACAATTTAACATTACAGCCCATCAAATCACCATGAGAAGTCATGGTTAATATTTCTTCACCCGCTCAGACAGGAAGGCATGGATCATATTTAATAATCAAATGAAATATAACCTGACTGGACTTATCTAACCCTATTATAGCTAGAAACAGTCTTTGATGCTTCATGGTAAATGTAATCATTTCAGTGTGAAATATGAAACTTCTTATACCAAGAATTGGGTATTGATATGAACCCAAACAGTCTGATAATCCTTCAAAGGAAGTAAATCTGAAAAAAAAATGCTTACTTGGCATCTGCTATCTCCATCCTTTGAAGCCGGTACCGCTCATCTTCTGTTAAATCCAGGGCAACCTACACAATAAGTAAAAAAAAAGTCCAGGTTAACCAGTAAAGCTCCCTGTATGAATATTAAATTACTGTGGTTGTAACTACATCAATTTTAACCTCTACTTTCTGTGCATAAAGTTAATCTTAATAGGCATTTAACATAATGCATGCTAAATAATCCAGTGACAAAACTGAAAATACTTGGCATGCAAAGCTGAGATTGTAAACAGGAACAAAAAAAACGAGAGAAGAAGATAAAAAAAAGTTTACATGCTTGGCTAGGAGTTCACGCTCCATGTTACCAGCGGCGAAGAAGGGGTCGTCAGGTTTAAACCTTCTTCTAGAAGCGACCCAAAAGGGAAACCCTAACCCTAGGTCACGATCTGTCGCACTCGTATCCATCGCATCCATGGCGCACGACACTTGTGATCTTGCTCTCAGTCGAATTGCTCACACGAAAATTTGAATTCTTTGCCCCCAAATTGCAAATACTTTGGAAGGTTTGGGCATACTGGTACTGATCCAGTCACGTGACAATACGAGCAGAGAACTGTCATATTTTGCATTTAGGTCCCGGGAAGCATTGTTATTTTGTTCCATGTTGTTCTTATCTCTTCTTAATTGTAAGGCAGAATTTCACGTATACTCCTCAAAAATCACGATACGTATGTTCCTCTCTAAATTATGTTATTACGTATTTCCCTCTAAACTTCAAAGAACTCACATATTTATCCATTTTATTATATTTAATATTAAAACTTATTTTATATATGTAAAATACTCATTTTATTCTTAATGAAAAGCGTAAAAATGTTGTTTATTTAATAAAATTACCGTTCTTATTTGATCGATTTTTGAAAAAAAAATTGTTCATTTATCTATTTCTGTTGCATATACAAAAGTATACTAAATGTCATTATATATACGTCAGAAATACAAAATAATAGTTTGTCGTTTGAGGCTGATCAAATCTATGATCAAATTTGTTCTTAAACAAACTACATATTTTTAGTGCTTTTAATTATGGGTAAAAGTGGTATACTTATACATTGAAGATGAGTTTTAATATTAAATATAATAAAATGAATAGATACGTGAGTTTTTTAAGTTTAGATGAAAAAATACGTAATATCAAAATTTGTTAACGATATGGAGGAGTGCGGGCTATAGCAATCAATTCTCTCCTTCGGGTGCAAACGAGTCGAGCTCGAATGAGCTGGGTCAAATTCGAACTCGGCTAGTTTATTAACGAACTAGCTCAGCTTGTTACTACAAGTGGTCACGAGCTGAAATTGTCAACTCGAGCTCGCTCGTTTGGCTCGTTTGTAGGTTGTTTGTAAAAAAAAATGACAAAATAGTTTAAAAAACATAATAAAATTATAAAATCGTGAAAATTCTCTGTGGTGAAGGTCGATGGTGATTACCAATTCGTCGGTCCAAATTAACTCGTTAAGGTCTCGATACTTACACGAGTCGAGCTAGTCACAACTCGAGATCGGCTCGTTTATTAACAAGCTGGCTCAGCTCGTTAATAACTCGAGTTGTTAATGAACAAGTTGTTACCGAGTCGAACACGAGCGAATGACGACTCACGAATATTTTGTGCACCTCTATCTCTTTCCAATTTAATTTATGATGCTGAGAAATCTGAAGGATGGAAGTTGAAAAATAATGATTCGTACCAACAACTGTGATTTAATTAAATACTTATCCATAAGAAATTTGAAGTGTAAAACCTCAATCTTCTTTTATTAGAAGTAAGATAAGATAAGATGAGATAAGATCTTTTGTCGAAGACATTTTCTCAGTCCGAAATTTTGCGAAAGAGAAAAAAGAGAGGCGAAAGAGAAAAAGCTCGAAAAAATATCTAGGCGGGAGAGGTCGCCTCCGGCCTCCCCTCGCCTCCACCTCCTCCCCTTCTCTCCTTTCCTTCTTCTTCTCTTTACTCCTCTTTCCACTCTTTCTTCTCCCCTGTTTTCGGGTCACAGAACCTGTCTAGGTGTGCAATCTAATGTCAGATCAACCTATCAGATCAGAGACGAGTTTAATGAGAAACAAGATCTTTAGCACAAGCAATATCGAGATGAGATCCATGCTCGATGAAACCAATTCAACAGGGGTGATCAGATCGACTGGTGCTCGATATGTTGAGGTCAGATTTGTGTTGAGACCAAATACTGAGACCATATTTGTGCTCGATCAATCTGCCACTGGTGCTCGATCAGATGCTATTTGTGTTGAGACCAGATGCTGAGGTCGAGCTGGTACAGTTGGTATTGGCAAATGAGTTGACGTGCTCAACACACTCGATAGTAGCATGACAAACCTAAACCTAACTATTGGATTTTATCAATTTTAGCATTTGAGGTGGCCAATACGATGTGGCAACCAGTGCAAGGTTCCTCAATGGCACAACTTAGATCGATATTTTGAAAAGCTAGCATCAGACCTCACACCACAAAATCATGTAAAAGAGAGGCTGAGGCGATCATGTGTGAACTAATGTCTTTGGTTCAGTGCACGGCTGTCAGTATTCCATAGAATGAAATTTGTAATTCATTATGGTATTTTCTAAGGAGATATATGAAATGTGTTGCTATTAGCATCTCTGGGGTCGATGACGTGCTGAGCTAGTTACGATTGATCAGTGATGATAGATCATTTGTTGATGATGATAGCAATCACATCATATGTTGATGCTGATAGCAATCAGACCATCTGACAGATCATCTGTTGATGCCGACCAGACTAGAGATGATGTCTGCGATTGGATTTGGTCAATCTTATGAGAGGGGATATGTTTAGTATCAGGTGGTCAGATGGGTTTGTAGAATGTTCAGTATCATATTTGAGGTGATAGTGGGTGATAGTAGTATTGTGGTTTTGTTTTCAGACAGTGATGTGCATAGATTCATGTTTGATCGAGCGCTAAGGAATGTGACAAAGGGGTTTGGAATTTATTGTGTTTGCTGGGGATGAGTGCATTTGACAATTGTTCGTTGGTGTATGCGAAGTGAGGCAGAGTGCTCGACGAATTGACATTTCTTTTTACTTACCATTGATTCCAAATAGATGGAAATATTGTTTCTGTCGTTGATGTAATTGACATTACCCATGCTGTTGTTTTATCTGTAAGTTTTTTTTTGTTCCTTCCTTATTCATAGTTACTCCATCCTAAAGTAGTTGATTTGTTGAGTAGATGTTTATTAACCATTACAACTAAATTCATCAATTCTAGATTTTTTTTTCTTTGAAGGTTGAAACTAATGGTGGGATGAGCAATGAGGCAACAATTGCTTTAATACAGAAATTTTGGGATTCTGCCATGACTATGAGTCTCATGGAGGATGATGAGCTAGCAACAACTTTGCCTTTGTAACGAGTTCCTTTGTTTATTATGTCAAAATGTTTTCTATTTTATATATGTGAATTTTTGAAAACACAGTGATACATCAATGAAAATTGCTTCAGAAGGTGGAGAGAACAAACTTAACAGGTGTAGCTCCCATTTTTTCATATTGGAGCAGCCTAATATTTTTGCTTTCAAACTCCAAGACAAGAGAGGCCGAATGCACTGTTTTTCTTGTGGTACCGTCTCATAATCAACTTTTTTTTCTCTTGCCTTTTTTTGTGAACATATGAATAAGTATAAGCAAGGAAATCTTTGTTCTACAATTTGGATACTTACATATATTTAAGTGGATTCTTATGCAGATGTACACATGTTGACACCATTAGTTACTTGCATACTTCAAAGACTGGGTAATGACATTGATAGGTGCCACCTGTTGAAATTAATTTAATTAATTCCAATATTATATAGACTTATATGTGATATAAATATATATTGAATAATGGACTGCCAATTATAAAATTAGACCCGTTACGAAGTGATCAAATTAAGTATTATTTACGAGTTCAATATGTGTCATGAGAAGTGGGGCCTTTAATGTGTAGAATGCGTATTAATAACTTTATGATTTAGTGGTCTAAATTATATGTGTCATGGACACCTTCCTAGTAGCTCGGGATTCCATCATACTTAGGAATAACCTAAAGACACCTTCGGTGGTCCTAAAGGTTGACTTCAGGAAAGCGTTCGACATGGTTTCTTGGGAATTTATCATTAACCTCTTTGCAAAGAGGGGATTTCCAACAAGATGGATCACATGGATTCACAACTTACTAATTTCCTCATCATCGGTTGTCAGAGTTAACAAGGAACTTGGACAGCCTTTCTATCACCAGAGAGGTCTAAGACAAGGAGATCCACTCTCGCCGTTGGTATTCATCCTGGCGGTAGATACGCTCCAGACGCTCATATCAAAGGAGAGCCAGTGGTTTTTCACAATCCCTACCCTGCACTTATCAGCCCTGTAATTTACAAACGATACTTTGATCATCTGTGAAGCGCACCCCACCAATCTATGAGGTATCACACAAATACTGCAGAAATATGCAAGGATGACTGGACTACAATTAAATCTGGCAAAAAGCACCTTTTCACCAATTCACATCTCGACGGATTTAATCCCAACAATTGAAAATATACTTGGGTGTAAAGCTCAAGGATTACCCATGAAATATCTAAGACTACCTCTGACAATAAAAAAAACCTACAAAGGAAACATTCCTACCGCTACTTAATGCGGTCCAACACAAACTGCAAGGCTGGAAAGGAAAAATTCTATCAAAAGGAGGACGATTGATCCTGGTGAACTCAGTCTTAAATGCGTTTCCTTTGCACTACATGCAAGCATTCCGTCTCCCAGCTTGGTTACTAAAGCATATGGAACACATCAAAAGTAGATTCTTTTGGAAGGGAAACGCGGACCCCTCCAAGGGAGGTTTCTTGGTAGCATGGCCCTCAGTATGCATCCCCAAGGTTAACGGTGGACTGGGAATATTGGACCTAAAGGCACTAAACACGGCTCTTATCATCAAATGGCTGTGGCACATTTATACGAACTCAGAATCACTTTTC
Organism: Eleocharis quinqueflora; assembly: GCA_964058865.1. Lineage (NCBI taxonomy): Eukaryota > Viridiplantae > Streptophyta > Magnoliopsida > Poales > Cyperaceae > Eleocharis > Eleocharis quinqueflora. Next base: position 69,476 of record CAXKVX010000280.1, on the reverse strand, counting down.
TCAGATTTCATCAGGAAACATTACAACATGTCGTCTATTAACTCAAATGACGAAGATATTGCCTCTAACCAGCTTCCATCTTTCTTCTTAAGGGATCTACTGCATCATCTGCCGTTTTTTAAAGCTTCCACAATAACAGAAGAAACCACCCTCAAATGGAAATGGGGAGCCACGGGTGCTACTCATCAAGATCAGCATATAGAATCCTAATTGACGGTGGGACTCGCTCCCTTATCTTCAGTATCACATGGGGTACAAAATCACCACTTAAAGTTCGTATCTTCATTTGAACACTACTCAAGGACAAGCTACCGACAAGGGACAGACTAGGAAGGTATGGGCAAGTACAAGACGACAAATGCGTCATGTGCGCCAATAGGGAAATATAGTCTAACACTCATCTCTTTCTCACATGCCTTCTTGCATCCTTCGTATGGGCCCGGCTTGCACCCTGCTACCTCTCACGACCCCAGGAATCCATCCTTACCTTCTGGCTAAGCAATCCAACCTTAGGGGGAGCTCCTACTTCCGCAGCACGAGACGCCCTAATGCACGTAGTTCTTTGGAACATCTGGAAAACACGCAACAAGCAAATTTTCGAAGGAATCACCCCCTACTCAAGTCACCTGATGGCGCAAATACATTACGACTTCACCTCATGGATGAGACTAGGACTTAGGCAGGATAATGTAACATAGCAATAGCATTTTGTTTTGTTTTACTTTGTTTTCTTTTCACTTTTGTACATAACTTTATTTAATAAAACAAGAGATGGGCTAAGCCTAATCTCCTTCGAAAAAATATCAATTTGAAAATCTACTTGTAGTATGAAGATGAGGATGGTGATAGAGTGCTTATCACATCAGATGATGACCTTACTGCAGCTATTGAGCATGCAAAACTTGCTGGTTGGAAGGTATTATTATTATTATTATTTGATCATTATTGTTTTGTTATAAATAGGGATTGAGGTTGTTCTTAGATCAATCAGGCGCAAATGGATTTAAAAGGGGACAAAGGACATCTGTATCAACAGAATTTGCCAATTATGAATATGCATGGGCAGCTGCTTACAGTGGTGTTGCAGTCGGTGTAGCCTTCATAGCTGGTCTTGGTATTATGGCTTATATCAAGAGACCAAAATAATGATTATTTTAAAAATATCTTCTTAAATTCAAGAAGGTAACAAGTGAAAATAGGTATATATGTTCCTTGTATCGTGTCATCACATGCCAAATTCGTGTCTTTTTTGTAACACACGCATGTGAAGTTCCTTAAAAATGTATCAGACTATATCGTATGTTAATTATTTTTGGAGATATAGGAATTATTATTATTATTATTTTATTTCATTGCAAGTAAAATAGAAAATAAATTAAGTTTTTTTTTCTGAAAATAGCCTTCACTAAAATTTGAACTCCAAACTTTCAATGATAGTCTTGTGCCAAGTCCTACTTAGTATAGTAGTGAGGTAAAAGATTTCTATGGGGGAGATCTGGAGATCAAGTCTTGCTAGGAGCTATTTTTAAGGAGGTTTTTTTAAGTTCATTTTCTAATTTGTTTGTGGGTGTGTATTGTATGAACCATGATTAAAAAAACAATAGATAAATATTATTAACATCATTTGTTGCATTAACCCTTTAAATCTAACTGAAAATGAAAGTAAGTCAATTGCAGAAGATCTTAATTGCAACATTGGTTCATTTCCAATTAAATACCTAGGTGTCCCCATTAGTCCTAATAAGCTTCAATTAACTGATTGGAATTTTCTCATTGAAAAAGTTGAGAAAAAACTCCAAGCTTGGAAAAGCTCTCTTCTCTCAATAGGAGGTAGATTAGTTTTAGTGAATTTTGTTCTCTCTGCTATTCATCTTTATTGGATGTCTGTTTACAGAATCCTTATACCATTAGATTTAGACTAGATCAACTAAGAAATAGATTTCTTTGGTTTGGTGGGAATTCTGTAAGGGAAAAATTATGCTAGTTGCTTGGCCTATGGTATGCCAAGATAAATCAAATGGAGCTTTGAGAATTTTAGATTTAGAAAATATGAATCGCAGCTTATTAGCAAAATGGGTTTATAGGCTATAAGACCCTGCTGTAGACAACATGTGGAAAAAAAATCATAATTTACAAATATATTCTTAGAAGACCCAAAAAAATTTCTTATTTTTGGGCTAGTATTAAATTTGATCAAGATTTGCTTAGCATTAGTATTGACAAAAATTTAGGCAATGGGAAAAACACATTATTCTGGACAGATAGATGGTATAAGGATACAGCCTTAGCAATTATTTTCCATAATTTATTTTCAATTGCAATAGATAAGAAAATAATTGTTTTTAATGTTTGCCATTCAAATAATAAAATAATTAGATTCTCTAGGCAAATTATAGGAATTTATTATCATGAATGGGTAGAATTAGAAAAACTCCTCAATTCCATTCAATTAGGGGATAATGAAGATGGAATTAAGTGGAGATGAACTACATCTAGTACATTTACAGTTAGTTCATTTTATCATTGGTTAAACTTTAGAGGTATAACTTGTCATTTATTTGACTATATGGTCAACAAAAATACCTTTAAAAATTAAAATCATTTTATGGTTAGTTAGAAAGAAGAAAATACTTACTAAATCTAATTTAGTTAAAAGAGGGATTGATTTAAACCAGAAGTGTGTGTTTTGTAATGATTCTGAAACAGTGGATCACTTGTTTGTTCAATGTAATTTCATTAGAAGCATTTGGCAACAATACCATTAAAGGATATTAGATTATACGATAGCATTAAAGGATAACCTGCTTGTTGAATTAGTCAGAGGTTCGATTTTATGGAATGTTTGGATCTGCAGAAATAAAATTGTCTTTCAAAATTGCAATATTCTGAATATTAAGTCTATAGGGCTAAAAATCAGTAGTTTAGCAACTTTTTGGTGTTAATTTTTAAAAGAAGGGAACCTTCTTAAATTGTCACTAATTCTGCCACAGGACGTGGCAAACCTCCATTTTCTGCAAGCTTTAACTCATCTGGAGGAAGAGGTTTCGGGAGAGCTGGTTGTAGTAGACTCGGCAATTTCCTCACTTGGAAAAGAGAGTGATATCAGTGAAGAGGAGGATGAAGATTTATTAGATTGAAAAATTGTTGAGATCTAATATCTGTCATTCTATTCTGATAGTGTGTTTTTTTGAGCTGGTATGTATTGTGAAATACTTTTTGCGAACTCATTAGGTAGGTAGTTATTATGTTTAGGCTGTGAACATTATATCTCCTGAATCCAGAGAGTTGGATTTTTTAGATTTGTATCCGTTTGATAGTTTCAATGAAACTGGTGGTATACCCACTTTTTTCAAAAAAAAAGTATTCTTCGTTACAAAAATAGTTGAATTAATTGCGCACGCAATTTTTTGCTCCCAGAATCTGCTATTAATTAATTGTGATATTCGATGCTATTCATACATTAAAAAAAAAATATTTGTCACTTGAGCACATGTGATTTTTCTATTAGAGCGTCGGATGGAGCGGGACAGTAACATTGTGGGATAATAAAAGACTTCCTATTTGAAGAAGCAATTTCAACATCTTACGTCAGGATCGGATTCAGGATTTTCGTCTGAGGGGTTCAAGATTTACGATTTTTAGGGGGTTCGAAATGATGCATATTTTTAAAAACAGTTCAAATACATGATCATTTTTGACAAAAATTCAAACACGTAGTCATTTCGAATTTTTTTTCTAAGGGGCATCTGACCCCTAGTTGCATGTGGCTCCTCCACTGTTTGTTGTGTTAGTTGTAACGCTTATAAGTAAATGCCGACACAAATACTGATTTTACCGTCGGATTTAGAATTTTCATCAAAGGAGTTCAAAATTGAGCAACTTTTTCAGAGGGATTTGAATGCATATTTTAAATTCTTTTTTTCAAATTATAAGCATATTTTCAGAAAAAATTTCAATTGTATAGTAAATATAAAAAAAAATTCAGAATGGTTCACCTGACCCATCATAAATCTTAGTGGCTCGAATTTAGAATTTAGAGTTTAGAATTTAATTTAGGATGGATTGTATTTTGAAAAAAAAATAACTTACAAGCACAATAAAAAATGTTATAGAATTATACAAAAATATGGTAGTACATAATCTTCTGTTTATTAAAAGATATGTTCATATCATTAAATTTATATCTCCAAAAGAATGAATATATATAAAAAAGGTGCGTGTTCTTATCGAACTGAAGGTAAACATTTGTTGTTGGTAGGGTTGTAAACACCTTGCGTTTTAAACGTTTTGTGTTTCGTTTCATCATGATGCAACGTTAAATGCAAAAAATTTTGGTTGCGTCTATTAAGCATAACGTAAGACGCAAATTCTCAAATTTTCGTCAAGTTAAACGCAACGAAAATGCAACAGACTCATTACGTTTAGTTTTAATCATTTCTTACGTCATGTTTATGTAAAGTATATAAAATCATATAAAACCATGCTTATATAAGTTAGTAAATGAAGAAGATATAATGATTAAGTTATCTGATAATTTTTGGCCTGTCAGTAATAAGCTTACCTCATCTCAAGCTGAAACCCTAACTCAGCCTTTTACCTATGAAGAAGTTAAAAGTATTGTGTTTATGTGTAACCCTAGTAAGGCCCCAGGTCCTGATGGAATGTCATTTCTATTCTATCAGACTTTTTGGGATGTCATTAAAGAAGATATAATGAATTTAGTTGTAGCATTTTTTTCAGGAAAGTTAGATATATCAAAACTTAATATGGCATCCATTTGTCTCATCCCTAAAAAATCTGATGCTATTCTTATTAAGAACTTCAGACCTATCAGTCTAATTAACTGTAGTTTCAAAATCATAACTAAACTGTTAGCAAATAGATTAGCCCCTGTAATGGATCAACTAATAGATCAATCTCAGACTGCATACATTAAAGGTAGATTTATATTAGATAATGTAGTATCTGCACATGAAATTCTTCACAAAATTAGAATAACTAAGACTAAGGGTATTCTTTTTAAAATTGATTTTGAAAAAGCCTTTGATAGAGTAAATTGGAGCTTTCTTTTTGAGGTATTAAAAGGTAGAGGCTTTAACTCTATTTGGATTGATTGGATTAGGAAAATTCTAGAGGGAAGTAAAACTTGTATAGACTTTAATGGCTTTTTAGGTGAATACTTCTTTTGTAAAAGAGGAGTAAGACAAGGAGATCATATTTCTCCCTTTTTATTTGATTTAGTAGCTGATTCTCTTAATATTTTGTTATCCAATGCTAGACAAGCTGGATATATAGAAGGTTTAGGTGAGTTTGAACAAATAGATAATATTCTCAACCTCCATTTTGCAGATGATACTCTACTATTTATCAAAGCAGATATAAAAGAAATTCAGGCTTTGAAATGGATCTTAGTAGGATTTGAGAATTTATCAGGTCTCAAGATTAATTATGAAAAATGTGAAATGATCCCTTTGAATTTAGATGAGAATCTTAGTTCTCACTTGGCTAAACTTCTAGGTTGTTGTAAATCATCTCTCCCCATTAAATATCTAGGTGTTCCTTTACATTGGAAAAACTTGAGTACAGCTGATTGGAATAATCTAATTGAAAAAAATAGAAAAGAAACTCCCTTGTTGGCAAGGGAAGTTTCTGTCATTAGGAGGAAGGCTAACTTTACTAAACTCAGTGATCTCAGCGATTCCTTTATACTGGTTATCTCTATATAGATTACCAGTGAATATTAGAATTAGGATAGATAGAATTAGGAGAAAATTTCTTTGGTTTGGTGGTAATACTGTGAGAAAAAGAATGACTTTAGTTGCTTGGTCAACAGTATGTAAAAGTAAAGACCAAGGAGGATTAGGGGTGTTAGATCTAGATTTAATAAATAAAGCTCTATTGGCTAAATGGTGGTTTAGATTTCATGATCCCTTAATCAAGGGGTTATGGAAAGATATAGTGCAATCAAAATACAAAAACAAGAATAATCAAAATTACTTCTCCCCATTCTGGAAGAACATATGTTCATTAGAATATATTATGTCTACAAGTATCAACAAAAAATTAGGAGATGGTAATGATATTTTCTTCTGGACTGACAGATGGAAAGGAGAGTTATCCTTCTCACTCCTGTTTCCTAACCTCTTTTTAGCCTGTTCTGATCCCAAAATCAAAGTTAGCAAAGTTTTTGCTAACAATAACGTGGTATTGAGATTTAACAGACAACTTGTAGGTCTGCTTGAATTAGAATGGAGCAAATTAAGAGCCATAATTAATGATGTTCAAATTAATCCATCAAAGAAAGATACACTTATCTGGAGATGGGATAGTTCTGAAAAGTTTTCAGTTCATGCAATGTACCAATGGCTTGAGTTTGGGGGTTACAAAAACCTTATGTTTGATGTGATTTGGAAATCAAAGCTTCCCCTAAAGATCAAAGTGTTCATGTGGCTTGTTAGAAGAAAGATAGTATTTACAAAAGAATATTTGATCAAAAAGGGATGGCAAGGAGATTCTAGTTGTGTGTTCTGTGGGCAATCAGAAAATATTGATCATCTATTTGTTAGTTGTCCATTTATTGCAGAACTTTGGAAATGGATAGGGAGATATAATAATTTTGAGTTTAATGGTACATCTTTAGAAAATCTATGTATAATTGATGCCATGATTCCACTTAAAGATGCTTTGTTGATTGAATTAGTAAGAGGAGCTGTCATTTGGACAGTGTGGTTAGAAAGGAATAAGTTGTGTTTTACTGATAAGAAACCGCGAAATATTAAGAGCATTGCATCTCAAATAATTAGTGTTCTTAATTATTGGTGCAAAAATAACTTAGATTCATCTTTTCTTAAACTTCAACTGTTATTACCTCAGGATGTGCAGGATTTACAAGAATCTATAGTAGACAGAGGAAACCTGATGGTGACAGCGGGATAGATGGATTTAGTCGAGGTGGAGCTCTTGTCTGGCTCAGAAACACTTTTAATTGAGAATATTTGATTTGAACTGTCTTTGTGGTAATGAACTGTTTTGTTGATCCGTATTGTGAAAGACTGACTTGATTTGATTTCGGTGGCCTTTAGCTACATTTTGTTGATGAAGTAATTGGGTCTTTTGAGCAAGCAATAGATAGAAAATGGTAGGTGTGAGTTGTAATAGGTTTAGTTTCAATTTGATGAACATATATTAGATATCTGTTAGTTTTGCTCTCTTGGCAAAACAAATGGATACGTAGGTGATGTATGTTTGATTCTGTTTCAATGAAACAGGCGGGTTTTTCCCCGCTTTTAATCAAAAAAATATAAGTTAGTAAATCATCGCATATTCACATTTATTAAGCTAAGCGTTCTGGAAAATTATAAAATAAAAATAATTAAATATATCGATTTTACCGAAGTAAAGCTACAAGTTAATAATTAAATAATACTGATGTAGTGTCTTTTCAATTCATTAGTGCATTTTCAGTTCATTATAGTGCATTTTCGTTTCGTCTTCCTTCTAGAATAATTCGTCTATCCATGACTCCGTCTCTTATTCTCTCCTCAAGCTTCCTGAATCATTTCTCCCTCTCTTCTCTTATGCTTGCTTTCTTCATCATTCATCTTTCCTTTCTCTTAAGCTTGCTACGTGCAGATTTCAAAGGTATGTACCCACAGAACCCTAAACGCAACGCTCAATCTTCATTATTACTTATTAGTCCAAAATTAGAAATAATTGCTTTGCAATTAGTTCAAATTAGTTCACTGATCAAATTTAGAATGATTGCACTCTCAATTTGTTCACTGATCGCTTTCATTATTCAATTAAAATTTTGATTTTTGTTTGGTTTAGGGTATATTCACTGATGTGTTATTTTAGGGTTTAAGATTTAGGATAATTTTATACATTAGGGTTTAGAATTTAGGGTATATTCACTATTATCTTGTTTGCTCGTGTTTGGCTAGGGTTTAGAATATATTCACCGATCCTTGAATTTACTGTTTGGTTAAGGCTTTAGAAATGTTCAAATTTTAGATAGTTTTAAATTACTATATATATTAATGATCCAATTTTTCTTTGAAAAATATAGACCTAGAGAAGTCTAGGCAAGTAGTCCAGATTCTTCTCAACCGTATCCATAAGTATAGTATCGTTTATCCTCAGTTACAGTCTCTGGCCAAGGACCTGGACTGGTTGACTTCAGCAAGAGCACAAGAAAAGGGAAAGGGAAAGGGAACAACACAGTCGCCCAAGAGAAATGGAGCAGTACATAGCAGCAAGAAGAGGAAAAAGAAGCCAAACAAGAGAAAGGGCAAGGGCAAGGGTAAGGGGAGCAAGAGCAAGAGAAGTGAATGAGACTTTCAAAGAATTTTTGAAAATCAATTTTAATTATTTATAAAATCTACTTTTAAAATACAATTTCTGAAAACACAATAGTAAGAACACTCTTTATTTATTTCAGATTCAGTAGATTGGAGTCTGTTGGAGCAATTGGATGAAGATGTGGATGAGGAGCAACATGTGTTTGAATGGAGAAAGCCACGGGAGTGTGACCGAAAGCCTAATTTAGAAATGACTTATATAAGTTTGTATAGTTTTGTAACTCCTGTTTTTGTTTTGTTTGTATATAATTTATAGGAGGTTTTTATTTGTCGAAACCCTAACTTGTTGGTGGAAAAAAAAATTGAGAGAAAGATGAGGGTTGTGGTGGAAAACAATTTATGTAATGTGATGAAAATAATTAAATTTAATGTTATGTATTTCTATTTTGATTTGTTTTGATGTGGCATTAATGTTGATGTGAGTTTTCAGAGTTTTTTCTTATTTTCAGGATTTTTTTCATAATTTTATTTTGATTTTGGTGTGCATTGTTAGTAATTGTAAAAGTTCAAAAAAATTGCTCGATTTTAACGTTTTGGCCGTTAAACAAAACAAAACGTTCAACGCAAGAAAAAATTCTTACATTTATTAAACACAATGTAAGATGCAAGAAATTTTGGTTATGCTCTTAAAACACAACGTTAAACACAAAAAAGTATTTGAATGATTTGTTAGACCTAGTTGTTGGTCAATGTGAACCCAATTTTTTTTGACAAAGCGAGCCTAGTAGTATTGTACGACTCATAATCCTTTCTTTCTTCTTTCTTTTAGTTGAAACTTTTTTTGTTAACTTTCGGAATAATATTCTTTGCACTACTTTTTATGGATGTTTTCTGCATTTATTTATCTGGATCGTCCAATTATATATTATATTTGAATGACTGATAGTTAATTATATGATTCAAAAAAATTTTATATTATAAATTCAGATTCGTTCAAATCTAATCCAACAGTTCAGATTAAACGAGCGCACGCAAATAGCCCCAAAAAATGGGTGCACCGTGCACACTGCACAGCTTGGAGTCGGTTTGTGTAAAAGTTTTTTGGGAGAATATCGTCTGGTAACTTCTCGTTCTTTTGGGAGAAGTCGCGTCTCGCGAGAGCACAGCTTGGAGTTTTGGTTTGTGTAAAAGTTTTTTTGAAGTATTTGATTTAATAATCTTTTTAATCTCCGTTAAATGATTCGATCGCAGCCAGACCCTTAGCGTGGTTCTTCAGTGTTTCATCTGCTGTTGAGAGGTTAGTGTTGTTACATCGATTAGAGGGCTTTAGGCTTTAGCTAGGGTTTTTTTCTCTTCCTCTTTGATTTGTGGGGGGTTTTGGTTCATTTTTCAGAGTTTTTTTTCTCTTTATAGCAGCTGAATCTATTGAATTGATGTTTTGCAAGATCCGCCCGTGAATACACTTCCTTTACCACAAACTTTAGAGGGAAACCAAATTTCAAAGTAATTATTGTTTAGAAAAGCAAAAGAAAAAAAATAAGTTATATGCAAATTGTTACATACCAATAAATGAGACTGATGTATATTGTATACTTTAGCAACCTCATAATATTTGTTCTAATTCTTTTTACAAGAATTGTGGTTCCTCTTGTGGGCATCCCCTCATTTGTATCAGGGGGAAAGATTCATTCTATTAGGAAACTTGATGAATTAATTAAATCAGGCAACATCAACTTAAGATCATTCAATTGAACAAATTGAGCTAATTTTACTTTTATATGATACTGACAAAACAATATCGGTAAAATTAAAGGTTAGAGGAATAAGATGGCGAAGCACCACCCTGATTTGATCATGTGCAGGAAGCAGCCAGGAATAGCGATAGGGAGGCTGTGTGAGAAGTGTGATGGCAAGTGCGTCATTTGTGATTCCTATGTGCGTCCCTGTACTCTCGTTCGCGTCTGTGATGAGTGCAATTATGGTTCTTTCCAGGGCAGGTTAGTGACTACTTTGTTTGCTTCTTCCAGTCTCTTCTTTTCTGTTCTGGTTCTTTTGAGTGACTCCAAGCTTTAAAAAAACTTATCGCGAATACTTCAAAAAAACTTTTGTGTGAAAAGTATATTCGCGATAAGTTTTTTTGTGTGAAAAGTATATTGATAAGTTTTCTTGCATATCCGTATCGTGTATGAGGTAGTTATCACTCTATTACCATTTAAGTCTTTAAATTCTAAACGTGCCATCTTTTGGCCTTCAAGATCTAGTAGTACCTTCCTTTCACCAAATTGGTCCAGTTTTCAACATGAATGCGGTAGCAACCAACCAACTACCAACCAACTACCAACCACTTCTTGGCATTTAAACAGTTAACATTTTCATCTATCTCGGCATTGCGTTATTATTGCAATCAACCGAACACTACTACTGCAGTAGCGCAAGTAATACAGATGGAAGTACTGGTTTTTTATCCATGACATCACATTTCAAGCATTGGTGTTCATGTAACAACAACAACAACAACAACATAGCCTTTAGTCCCAAACAAATTGGGGTAGGCTACTTGGTGTTCATGTCATTGTAATTAATATAGTTGCATTCATACTACCATAAATATTTAGAAGACATTGATGCTAATGTAGATTTTGGTCTGGTTTTTGACTGAGATAATGGTTGGCCCAGTTTGATACATGTTGAAAACTCTTGTGTACCGAAGTGGGATTTGAATGTTGCAAGGACCATCTTTCTATTTATTCTTTTTGTTTGTTTCTATATCTTCTGTTGTTGTTGCTTCTGCTTCATTTGCAAATTAACTGCATATTATGTTGATTACACAAGCAGATCCAAACATGTTCATGTCAGAATTTTCTTTTTTAAACCTGACTGCTCAATTGAGTCCTGTCTGACATGATGTTGACTGTTTCTGTGAAAATAGACGCGATATGTCAGCTCATGGCTCTGCTGACTTGTTCCTTGCATTTGAAAAAATGTGGACTTAGTGACTAGTAACCCACCAAAAAATGTTTCAGACCGGGACCTGGCACTATATACCCAAGTTTATTTTTTATGTTGGTGATGAATCCTTATTGTAATTTGTTGGCAGGTGTGTGATATGTGGTGGAGTAGGGATATCAGATGCTTACTATTGCAAGGAGTGCACACAGCAAGAGAAGGATCGTGACGGTTGCCCGAAAATTGTGAATTTGGGGAGTGCGAAGACTGATCTCTTTTACGAACGCAAGAAATATGGTTTCAAGAAAAGATGATCTTTCTCATCTTTTAGATCGATCAGTCGTTTGAACTTCGAAATTGAAAATGCAGAGGCGAAGTATGGCATGAGTGATGTTTTGTGAAGTACCGTACCCTGACTTTTTATGAAATCTTTTAATTTGCTTTTTCACTGTTACTGTTAAGATTTCCAGCAGAATTTTGTTGTCGAGTCTTCCCTCAAATATCACATTGTTTTGCCTCAATGTAATACTTCTATTAAGGAAGCTTAAAAGGCTAATATAACTAGCATATTTTTTTTTACTCTTGGGCTAACCAGCACAACGAGTCTTACTATCACATTTTTTGCCTCAATTAAATTCTTTTATTTAAGAAGCTTAAAAGGATATAACTAGCATCTTTTTTTTTTTTACTCTTAGGCTAAGCAGCACAACACCGACCTCCACTTGTGTATATCAAATATCCATTAGCAAACGAACACTGACAAACTAAGTCAATTTGAAGTGATCTCACAAATGCCAATGTCAGTTACAATTTACTAATACTACAAAATTATGCAGCATAATAAAATGCTAACTCCCAAGGTGTGTTTGGATGAAGTTAGATGGTAAATCATGCATGTTACCAGCTTTTCAAACATTTCATGTTTGTGTGGATAAATGGTTATTATTCTGAACTTTTAAATTAACTCTCTAATTCATGCTATTCTGTTAGTTTAACTTTTTGCTGAATTAGCATTCCGCTGATATAACTTTTTGTTAAATTATCCAATATTTCAAATTTGTTATAGTAGCTAGTCCTATTTAAGTATTAACCTATCTTTTCATCCAAATACATCCTAAAATATTTGAATGTCATGTTTTCAATATTATCCATGACTAGTGCGACAGTGTGACAGTGTCCTTACGATGTAGGCACCGGAGTGTCATGGCAGCAAGCGCTCCCAAAAATGAAAAAACAATATGAAAAATAATTTATAAAATAATAAGTCACTAACGGTACGTACATTGCATGGGGATGAGCATCTAAGAAAGACAAAACTAAAGCGACATTACACAAATAAACTAGAATTAAGAGAAGCATAGGATGTTAGCCCGTGACCTGTAGGTGGTGCCGTCTCTTGTTGGTTTTGGATCTTATCCCCATGTGACTGGTTCATGATTAGACCTGGTTTCAATGCTTATATCCAATGGTTACAGTCTTATAGATGCCTAAATTTTATGTGCACAATGTCTACCCACATATCAACTTTTCCCCTCAAATCCATCTAAACAATTTTGAAATTACTTTTTTGTTTTAGAAGAATCCCTTGCCACCTCCTCATTTCCTCTTCCAAATGTTATTCTCTTCTCTACTATACCAGTTATATAGCATAGATCTGGGAACAACCCAACAAAACAAAACATTCCCAACACAATTACCAGCACAAATTAGAGAGAAGGAAGATGGCAGACTGGGGTCCAGTGTTCATAAGTGTGTTGCTATTTATACTTCTTTCTCCAGGGCTTCTGTTTCAGTTGCCGGCGAAGCCGAGAATCGTCGGATTCGGCACATTTCAGACAAGTGGAGTTGCAATTCTTGTCCATGCCATCATATACTTTGTGCTGATTGCAATATTTCTACTTGCTATAGGTGTGCATGTATATATTGGGTAAAAAGGTTATTGATTTTATGCAGGCAAAATTCCAATGTTCTTAATTTTTAATTTTTTTTCATTCCATTATAAAATTTAAAAGTTTGTTTTGTAGCGCATTGTCGGATGTATTTCAACTTTTTAGAATGGGAATGGAATAATTAATTATATATGATCAAGTTGTTTTTGAGTTGATACTTTCTATATTTTTCTTTGGAATATTGTATGCTAGCTCGATTCTGGCTTTTAGTTTATAATGTTATTTGAAACGTATAGATCTATAACTAGTCATTTCTATATATAAAAATGCAATGATAACAAATTTGTAGACATATTCACAATAATGATTTGATAAATAAAAATTTCTGATTAAAGAATGATTTATGGAGTCTTGATTAAATTGGATATGGAAAATGTTCCGTCGATCCTAAGTTTGACCCCATTATCGATTCCCACTGGATGCGTCCAGTTGAGTTCCGATGAAAATTTGTTTTACTTATGATGCTTATTGTTTTCGTTATTATACATTAAGTTCATTATGTTTTTTTATTCTACTTATGATTTATTATATTTTTATTATTATGAATGTTATTTGTATTATTTTGCATGTTAATTACTTGCATAATAACAAAAACAATATGCATAATAACTAAAATAATTTTTAAAATAAATGTAACTGGATTCGTCCAGTCTGCATCATGAGCATAACAATCTGCGTCGATGAGCGTAGCGACATTCGTTTTCAGTGGAGCGTCCGGTCAATTATATGCATAATAACAAAAACAACATGCATAATACAAAAAAATAATATGCATTATAATAAAAACAATATGCAATCTGAACTCAACTGGACATATTCTGTTAGAATCGATAGAGGGATCAATGAAGGGATCGATATATCAGCTCCCGATATTGTCGGTACATAATAACATTCAATAGTTTGTCTGTTTGACACCAACTCATGAAAGTGCATATATTAAGCTTGGAAAATAATCATTGTAATGAGATGATGCGACACTGAAGTAGAAAAATTGAAATATATATATATAAACTACATAAGCTAAGTTGTTATATGTAAAGATGGGCGTGCGATACAATTAGAAATAGCATAAGAAGAAGCCCAAATAAGACGGTATGAACAAAAATGGAAGCACTTGTGTTCATGCTCATGAAATCCACCGGTCGGTATCGACCGGACATTTGAAGAACTGCACCGGGGCTTAGAAACGCAAACAAAGCCGAAGCTATTATTGGGGCAGCCCAATCCTTCATGGTTTGAATAATACTGTTATCGACAAATATCAAGGAACCTAAGTATGCTTCATGTATTCTCAGAGTTCTAAAGATTATGAGCTAATATATAGTGGTAAAGATTGTGAGAATGATGCTTCTGAGTTGTTCTAAAGTCATTAAAGTTAGAATTGGATGTCATTATATATGCTCTTTACGACTTTAAATAGTGGGATGAGAATAAAGAAAAGCTAATATGGAGTCATGATGATGGCCCTAGATCAAATTAAGAGTCAATAATAGGATAAACAATATTAAACACTTGGCACTCAACAGTTCGTTTGTACGTATTAATGAAATTATAAATTAAAATGTACCATCAAGTGGTTACTACTTTTTGTTGGACATCATCATATAAGAACAGGGCAGATTTAATTTTTTTTTGGATAATAAGAGGAGCAATACTAAATAATATGTATAATACATCACTTTTCGTACTATACATATATATATATATAGAGAGAGAGAGAGAGAGATAGGCTATCGTGCTTTATAGTGCCAAGGTTCCTTTGGCATTAGACCCTTCCTCACCGTTGGATTTAAACTTTCTAGTCATTCATTTGGGTGCCTTCTTAATATTACGAACGTAATGGTACTATTCCCCTCCTTTGGGTACTATTCCCCCTTTATCGCCTATACTAAGTACACGTCTTTCAAACGTCAAGTTTTTCGGGTTTAATTTATCCCCCTTTTATTTTTATTTTTTATGACCGTTTCATCTCTGTTTTCCTAGAAATTATGAACTAATTTAGAAAGTCATTACTAACCAGAAATCAAAAGGAATAACTTCAAGCTCTGATACCAATGGAAATTCAGTGGTGTATCGCGCGCGCAGATCGGCTTAAGCTCACGGACAATTTATGTACTGGAAACTTAAGACTTAAAAGAAATTTTTGGAACTGGAAACTTGATTGTTTTATTATACTGGAAGAAGTAAGCTTGCGGATAATTTCCGACTTGCTTGCAACTTCATAAGATGTTACAATATATAGACTTGAGAAGGGAATCTCTATTATTGGATCAGGTGCTCATTGGGCCCCATCGTTATGCGAATAAAGAGGTTTCCACTTACTTTTGTCCATCACTTAAAGAAAAAGATGCGTCGGCACACTAGACGACATCTATAAAAGAAAGAAAAGCAAAACCACTCAGAAAAATAGATGCTCCAACACACTAAGGAGGCATCCAGAAAATCATACTTTCTAAAAAGCAGGTGGTTATCCGTAGAACCCCACCAAGCTGGTCCTTAATCTTTAATAATATGTGCTTCTATAGCTGCAAAGCAGATTATCATGGCAATCAATTAGTGCTTTTATGCTGGTATTAACAGTACTCAACACATCGCTGGCCCAATTGTCCTTAGTTGCTATTGCTTCAAGTCTCGTCTTTTCTAGATATTTCATTGCTATGAGTATCTCCACTTGAACGCAAGCCTTATGAGCTTGATGTTTATACAGTTCTGACAATCTTGCATGTAATGCCCTGTCTTCTTCAATAGTTCGTGGGTATTGCACAAATGTGTCCTCAGTGACTTGTGAGTATCTTGCCAAATTCGCATTCTGACCACCTAGAGCTTCCCATCTTTCTGCTTCAACGAAAGCCTGCTTAACCTTGCGTGGTTCACTACTTATTATTATCCTTCTAAGTCATTCCATACCTGTAAAATAAACTAAACAAACTTATTAGATAAATGTGATGATTTGTTTCTGCGGTCCACCACTTCCGCAATAAGAACCCTCTAATTTCTTTCTAATAGAAAAGAAATTTTCTCTATTAGCTGGCACAAGTTTGTAAAAACTTCTTTGTTTGGTGCCTGGGTTACTTCCTCAATCGCCTCTTCAAGATTTTTAAGACATGCGTCAGTTACTTCACTGCTCCTGGTATAAACCATGTTAGCAGTTATTCTTGACAGAGCGTCAGCGAGTACATTAAGCTTTCCATCGATATGCTCGAAATTTACCTGTACCCCTGTAACTGTTATAAAATCAACAAAATTAATCCACCTTACTCTTGATGGATTGTTTTGTGCCGATTTGTTATAGAAACTAATAATGGCTTGACAATCAGTGCGGAGAGTAATCTCCTGCTGATTAAGATAATGAATTTTTAATGCCTTCATTGTTTCCATGCATGCATGTATCTCGGCGTCAATGGTTGATTTTATCACCGGGAATTTTCCACTTGCATAAGCACATTCTTTCTGTGCTTCTTGGGTCATTCTTTTTATTTTTTCACTTGCAACTTCCACCCCATCCCTCCATACATCCGTTTGTTTCAAGCACGATGTAAGTACCAGGTGGTGGTAATTCTAGATCAGGCAAGTTTTGCACCAGTTCTTTGATCTTGCTGATTAACTGGTAATCTCATATTTTGAGCCTCTTATCACCATGTGGACTGGTTTTCGAGTAAAGTGGCCCAAGGAGAGTTCCCAAGTTAGGGATATAACTTCTTGCGTAGTTTAGTATGCCTAGCCATGATCTTAATCCGGCCTTTTCTTTCATCTTATCATTATCAAACTGAACTATGTTTTTGATAATATGGGGCTGTAATTTAATCTTACTGTCACTGATAACTGCCCCAAGAAATTCAATCTCCCTTACTGCAATCTTCATCTTTGTGGGTGACATCACCAAACCCCATTTTTCGCATATTGCGAGCATCTTCTCTAGATGTTTTGCATGTTGTTCTTCAGTTTCGGAGAAAATGAGGATATCATCAATGTAGACTGCTATAAATTCTTCCGTTCCTCTAAAGAAGTTGTCCATCTTTCTCTGAAATACTACTGGTGCATTTTTCAGACCAAATGGCATGACTAGCCATTCATAGAGTCCTCCAGGTACCACAAATGCTGTCTAGGGTATTGATTCTGGATCTATGGCAACTTGGTGAAATCCGCTTTTCATGTCGAATTTCGAGAAGATTTTACTATTGCCAATCTTCTTCAGGATTGTGTTAATGCCTGGTAGGCTATATTGGTCTTTGTGAGTGTTGTCATTAAGGGTACGGTAGTTGAACACCATTCTCTCTTTACCCTTAACTTCCTTCTTGGTGATTGGGTCTATTGTTATACCTGAATTGACCATGATAGCCATGGTTCGATGTCTGCTTGTGCTGGGTTGGATTACTCCAATTTTCAGTAATGCTTGCACATGCCTATCGAATTGCTCCTTCATGGCTAGTGTAACATGCTTTAATGGCTTCTCTTGAATTGTAATGTCTGGGTTTATTATTTCTAGCTTGCATGTCACCTGATTTCTCATCCAGTGCTTAACAAGATCTTCGCCAATAAATCCTTGCTCCTTCAATCTGCTGAGCAAGTCTTTGAATCTATTTTTGAACCATGGTGATTCATCACCACAGTTGTATGCAACAACCTCTTTGACCTCAATATACTCCAATTCTGAGAGGTCTAGTTCCTCAACTGCTGCCGGTGAGATCATCTCAGTATCAACTTTGGTAGATATTGTGGTCACATTCTTATAGAAAGTAACCATTTGACCTTCAATTCTGAGTCCACCTTGCATGGCTCTAATAAAATTGCATCCAATTAGCATTTGAACTCCTCCTTCTTTGCCCATTGGAAATGCATATGTAAACGGGATTCTGAATTTATTTTCTTCGATCGACATCTGCCCATTTTTCAACTTCAGGTTGGCTATTTGCTGAGAATTTACCCCATTAATTTGAATAGGGTATGCACTTGGTTCTAGTGCCTCTGGGGGTATAACCTCTTGGTTTATGCAACAAACTGTCGCGCCAGTATCAAGGATTGCTTGAACTTTAAAATTCTTTACCCCTGGAATTTTCATCTGCAGTTCAATATTGTAGAGTCTGTTAATTACCCTTCTTCCTCTTCTAGGATCTGGGACTGCAGTGTTTATTTCATCATCGGAAAGTTTGTTGGCCATCTCTTTTATTATAAGGTTTTTGCTTGAATTGGCCTTCTTGGAGGATGAAGGAATTTCTGGGAATTCGTCATCATCACTGTCCAAATCCGGATTTGTCTCCTTATCATCTCCCACCATCTTTCGTTTGCCTTTTATCTCTAGTTGCTCAAAATCGTCACATAATGTATTTTCCCATAATTGATCTTTTAATCTTGCATTTTCGGCTAAGAGATACTGGATATAGCTTAAAAGTTCATTGATAAGCTCATCTTTGCTGTCATAAGGGCTTAGGTTTTGTGTTCTTATCATGATCTTTCTTCCCAACACGAATCTTGAACACATGGGACACACAGTCATCTTGCATTTTGTACAGTGCGCCCTCATCTTGCTGTTGGTTGTTTCAAGACAGCAATTACACCTTTCGCAATCTCCTTGTATCTTGCCATTATCTTCCCATGAATGTTCACAATTTCTCATTTCCGCAGGCAAGTTTGGTTGCTTTCGCCATGATGGCGTTTCTTCTTGGAGCATAAATATTAACTCAAAAGGTGTATCTCCAAGCTCCATGATAATTGTCCTTGCATTGCCAACCTCACCCTCCGAAAGTGAGCATATAGCGTCACTATCCGGTTCGTTTTGATCGACAGACAAGATATCCCAGTCATCATCTAGGTCAAGGTTCTCAACTATTGCGGCTCTAGCAATGTTGTCTTCTTTCCTTCTACAGTCTCTGGCGAAGTGACCTTCTTCACCACAGATGAAACATTTGCACTTTCTCACCTTATCCGCATTCTTTCTTTTGAATACTCTTATATGAGATTCATGTGGTTTTCCGCGATAGGTCTTTGCTTTTCTTATCCCATACTTCTTGTTTTTCTGGTAATAGCCTGGGATTGGAATTTTGCTACAAAAGGATAAATCTTTCAAACTTATTTGTAGCGCTGCTCTCTTGCATAATTCTGCCAAATACTGATATGAAAAGTTGATTCTTGGCAGTACTCCAACAGTGCTCCCTGGGTACTTCTCCATGTATGTTTTTTTTCTAATTCTTTTCCGATTAGAGGGGGCAGTGGCGGATCCAGGATTTCATCCAGGGGTAGGCACAATTAAATAGTAAAAATAAAAAATATAAATTTCTTCCAAAATATTAAATACCATTAAAAAGTATGTTTTACATATAAATAAAATACACTAGCACAAACAAAATAAAATTAAGATGTCGATGGTAAATCGAGTTGGCCTCTACGAGTCTTCATATTTTGGAATCTTTGCATAATTCTTTCATTATCTACACCCTTGAACAAATCTCTCTCAATATACGTCACCAAACAATCATCCAACCATTGATCTCCCATTCTATTTCTTGATGTTTCTTTCACCACATTCATCGCTGAAAATGCCCTTTCAACACTAGCGGTGGCTACCGACAATATCAATGCCAATGTTAGTAATCTGTAAACCAAAGGATAAACAATATTTTCTTCTTTTCCACTAGCTTTTCAGAAAGTTCATTCATTCCTTTTACCTCTAAAAAATCACTATTACCTTGCATATCCAAACGATAATTCTCCAATTGATTTTCCAAAATAGAAAGCTCCCATTCGGTAAAATCCGAAGGATAAAATTGAGCAAGTTTAAGCAACTTGTCAATATTAAATGCAGAAAAAGAATTACTCGGGTCTAAACATGACATACACATAAGTAGTTCGGTAGTTGTTTCCATGAATCTTCCATTGAGCTCTTGCAATTGCATATCAATAACCGTGTAAAACATATCAACACGATAATAGTGTAAGTTAGTCACATCTGTTCTTACCCTTCGTGTACAATGACGCACACCCTCCATGTTTGAAATTTCAATCTCGTGTTTCTCACAAAATGCACAAACTTCTTGAAATAATGATGTCCATCTACTATCCCTCAACTTTTGCAACCGAGATTTAGCGATCCCCACCAAACACATAGCATTCACCACATCTTGACTTTTGCGTTGCAACGCTTGTGATAAATCATAAGTGATACCTAATGACTTGTGCATGAGATGACAAATGAACACAAAATCAAAAGTTCGCATTTCTTCCATGTATCCACTTGCCTCTGCTTGCTTTTCTTGATCTTTTCCCTCTTCTTCTACAATTTCAAGAACCTCAATTGTGACCGAAAAAAGTTTAAGCAAATTAGTTAAAGTCTTGTAGTGAGAAATCCATCGGGTATCACATGGACGTGCAAGACCCATTTCTTGGTTTAAACCTCTTCCGGTTGAAATCTCTTCATTTGAAATAGCTTCTACAATTTTGATTTTCTGCATCTCACGTAATTGATCAAGTCTTCTACAATGCCATTAACCTTTTGAAAGAACAAACACACCTTTTTTATGATTCTTGACTACGACAACAAGAGTTAATTGAAGTTGATGTGCAAAACAATGCACATAGTATGCATACCCATTTTCTCGTAAAATCAATGTTTTGAGACCATTGAACTCTCCACGCATATTACTAGCACCATCATACCCTTGGCCACGTAAACTTGAAATGGTTAGACCGTACTTACCAAATAAACTATCAAGCGCTGCTTTCAATTGGAGAGATGTAGTGTCAGGAACATGAACGATACCAAGAAATCGTTCAACAACACAACCTCTCTTGTTCACAAATCTAATCACAACTGCCATTTGTTCCTTGATAGAGACATCTCTTGACTCATCAACCATTACAGAAAACAATCCATGATCTCCAAGCTCAGCAATTACCTCTTGAATTGTTTCTTCTGCACAAGCATTTGCTATATCCTTTTGAATGGCATGTGCAATCAACTTCCGATTTTGCGGAGCTTTGTCAAGAATCACACGATTTATGTCTCCATTACGGTTTCCCAAAAATCTCATAAGCTCAAGAAAATTTCCTGGATTACTAGAGCTTTCAGACTCATCATGTCCGCGAAATGCCCAACTTAGCCTCAAAATAAGTCGAATTGTATCTATTGTGGCAGCTAGTTGTACTCGATAATTCGCACCATCTTTAACACTCTGTTTCTCTATGACGGTTTGAATGCTTTGTCTTTGATTCATCAAATTCATACATCTTCTATAAGCTTCACTGTGCAAGCTATTAGAATCACCAACATGTTCATCAAAACCTTTCTTTGATTTCCAATTTTTATAACCCTCTCCTACGAAAATAGTGCGTCCACCAGAACTGACATTATCCTGTCTAAATAGATAACAACAAAGGCAAAATGCCGCATCCTTGGTAATGCTATATTCTAACCATGTATTATATTGACCAAACCAATCTTTGTTGAATCTTCTCATTTTACCACTCATTTCTTTTTGAGGAAAATTATGATCACTAGTTTGACATGGACCTTTACCTAGATAATACCAATGCACACGATCTTGCTCATTTGGATTATATTGAGATAGAGGTGGTCTTAAACCTGGATCAGAAGGGGGATCTTCCTCAGTGCTATTGATATCGCGAGAAGAATTGGAGCCTAAATTAGACCCACTTTGTCTCGACTCTTGTGAAGTAGAACCAATTGGAAATTTAGGTGCCTTCTTGAAGTACTTGTCCATTTCAAATATCCTACAATATCGAATGCAAAGTCAAATTATCAATTTATGCATTAGGGTTCATGTTTCACATACGGTTTTGGACTGGCCAACCATCCTAACTCACTTTATGAATACCTTGTCTCATTAGTGAACACACTAGTTGAAATTTGATGTTTGAGGAAAATCCGGCAGCATTTCTCCTCAGCTCCCCGAATATGCCAACGTACTTTTTCATGTACGTACATATCCGTAGGAACAAGAGGAGAAATACTAACCGAATTCTTCTCAAACACCAAATTCCAACTAATGTGTTCACTAATCCTAAATGAGACAAAGTATTAATAAAGCAGTCCCAAAATGGGGACTATTCGAGATTAATCCCTATTGGATTAATCTCGAACGGGTATCGACCTAAATTAATTTAAATTCCGATAAATTGGTCCTATATGACAATACCGAACTAAATTTATGCAATGCAACATACTATTTTCATGATATTAGAATTAGTTAAGTAAATAAATTATATCAATTTTGATTGTAAAAATTGAGATAAAAACTATAATAGAAGTATACCTTTGTTGTTGACTTGTTGTCGTATGCGTGTATCAAAACTTCACTTGTTTATTGTCTTCGATTTGAAATTGATTTCCAACTTCTTTAATTTCTGCAAATATAGACTATATAATGAATTTATAACTATCAGTACTTGTTGATTTGTGAGTAAAATATGTTGAATTTATGAGTTATGACTACCAATTTACTTGCTGAATTTATGCAATTATGCTTAAAATTCTTTGCTGAAAATAACCTCAAATTGAAAAATATTTGCTGAAATTCAGACCTGTTGGCTGTGAGGCTGTGAGGCTGTGACGCTGTGCGCCGTGCAGGGACGGCGGCGGCAGCGTGCGCCGTGCAGGGACAGTGTCACGAGTTCACGACGGCGTGTAGTCTGCACTCTGCAGCGTGCAGTAGGTGCAAGGACGACGGCGTACAAACGTGCAGGGACAGGCAGATCGGACGGCACCGTGCAGGGAAGCGCCGCTAGGGTTTTGAGAGTTCTTTTTTCCTTTTTTCACACTCTTCAGCTAACCAGAGAGAGTCAGAGAGGAGACATTTAATTTTTTTCGCTGTCAGAAGTTGGGCTTAGGCAGTAGGCATAGGTAAGTTTTTTTTTTGGTGTCGCTGTCAACAGCTAGGTCTCTAGCCTCTAGGTGTTGCAAATTTCTCCTCTCACATGCTGGACTATACTCTAATTAATTACTCCTCTCCAAGCTCCAGCGCAAATGAGTATTGGGCTCATGGGCTGTTGTTTTTTTTTTAATAACTTGAGTATTGGGTTGTATAGAAAGCTGGGCTTAGCTCAGGGGTGGGCATTTTTTTTTCCAGGGGTAGGCACTCCTCTAATTAATTACTGGGCTCTATTGAATATAAATTTTCAAGGGTAGGCACTTGCCTACCCCTGTAGGCCCTTAAATCCGCCCCTGAGAGGGGGCATCTTTCTGAAAAACTTCTCAGATAGTTCAGGACTGATATACATTCGTCCCGACTTTGCTGCTAGGACCTTGTAGTCATTCATATAGTCGAATAGGTCCTTCATGTTATTACACGATAATCTCTCGAGATCATTGTATGCTTGATCTTGTTCCACTGTTGAACCCTGATAGGGATCTTCGAGTAGGATTATCCTTCTGACTTGGGAGATAACATTCTGGGGATCATCAGCAATGCTTACTAATTCTTCGTACTCTTGAGGGTACGCCATTCTCCATTGGATCCATATCTTTTTCTCTACTTCTCCCAACAGGTTTTCGATGTATATTACCTTGCTCTTATTATCAGCCCAATTCCTTTCATTAACAAGGTTCAATGTAATTGATTCCCATATGAAAATCACATCATTGTACTGCCCTATATCCTCAGGCAATACGAACATAGCACCTTGGTTTGCCTGCGCTGAAGGAAGGTTAAATCTCTCATTGTTTTGCTGTGCAAACCCTCATCTGAATTTGTTTACTCTGGTTTGTATCTCTGGGACATTTAGTTGTTGCTGGTGTTGCCTCAAACTTCCTGGTGGGTATAAAGGTGGTCCCATCATTGGTTCTTGCGGTCTGTTAGGTCCAGTTGCTGTGGATTGGGTTGAGAAAATTGTTTCAATTTTTGAATTGAGATTTTTGAGCAACGGGTATTCCATTGCCGCTAAAATGGTTTCGGTTTTGACCTCCTCCCCACCATCCTTCTGAGAAAATGGGTTTACCCATTTGTCTTCACTGGAATCACCATAATTATCCCAGATTGGCTCAGCATCTTCTTCTGCTGACTGCTTTTCTCTTGGTAATGCTGCCAATAGTTGCAATATTTCGAACTTATCAACTTCTTCATTCTCATCCTGTGACTCATGCCAATCACAGAACATCATCAAGGCTAATTCTTCTTCTAGGACCTCCTCATCAATTTGGCCTACTGTTACCTCTTCTGGTGGTGCGGTTGATGAATATCCACCAAATCTTACTGCTAAAAGACCCATCAGTTCTGGTCCTGATCCTTGTCGTCTGAGGATTTTGTACGGCTGGTGCTGTTGCTGGCCGTATGATCCATTGTCTACCTCTTAATTCCTCAGTTGATCTCATCTGGCCTGGAATTGCTCTAATTCCTCTTATCTGGTCTTCTATTGTAGGGTTTTGGTTAGAATCTCCAGATATGCTTGGCCTGCTCACCGTCTCGGTTCTAGTTTGGCTCATTTTTGGTTTTTTGAACACAAAGAACTGGCCTGTTGGTTTCTTGATTCTTTTCATACTTGGTTCACCAAGGCTAAGTTTCTGTATGCCTTTCTGGAGTTCGTCTATGGATTGTGTGAGGTTTTCTGTTTCAGGAATTTTGGTTTTCGCTGCCTCTAGCCTCCTGACTGCGATTTTACAGTCTTCAAGGTCTTCTTTGATTTTGACCAGTAGTTGGATTATTGTGTTGTTCTGCTTGATCAATGTTGTTGTGGCTCCTTTTGCAAATTCGGCTGGTTTTCGAAAACTGTTTGCAGGTTCTTCGATTGTCTCAGTTGCCTTTAGAGCTTCTTGATAGATTGAACTCCTAGCGGTATTACGCCAGTCGTTCATAAAGAGTTTCTAAATCAGCTGAGATTTTCAGGGCCTTCTCTTATCAGCTCTGGTTTTTGTGCAAGTTCTTAGCTCCTTGCCTTGTTCCAGTTATCTCGTAAAAATATTTTAAAAGTATTTTGAGAATTTGCTCAAATGATTAACTTAATGAATCTCTTAAGAAATCTGGTTGAGATGGTATACTGACTTTCAATTTTCAAGTTTTCTAGGTCCACAGTTCAGGATTGGTCATATATAACACTTCAAAAAGTACGAATCTTAAAGCAATGGATACAATCTAATGGTTAAGTTTTCTTAGTGCCACAAGTCTTTTGGCATCATGGTGCACCATAGAATTTCTCATATATATATATATATATAGAGCATGGCTAAAATAATATGCATAGTACACCACATAACGTACTATGGGGTCATTTGTATTTAATTTGGTCATTAAATTGATATTTAAGTTGCTCAATAAATTCTTCATATCAAAATCTTGTAGGAAATAAAATTTCGTGAATTTTAGAGCTCTCTTGCTATTTTTTAAATATTTTTTAAAAACAGCCCAGAAATAGCACTTTTGTAGTATTAAATCTGGACTGTTTTTAAAAAATATTTAAAAAATAGCAAGAAAGCTCTAAAAATCACGAAATTTGATTTCCTACAATATTTTCATATGAAGAATTTATTGAGCAACTTAAATCTCAATTTATTGAACTATATATATATGCATAGTACGAAATGGGGTGTACTATGCATATTATTTTAGCCATGCTCATATATATATATATATCAATAAATAGAGATTTAAGTTGCTCAATAAATTCTTTAATATCAAAATATTGTAGGAAATCAAATTTTGTGATTTTTATAGCTTTATTTTTATTTTTAAATATTTCTTAAAAATAACTCAGAAATTGCACTTTTGTAGTATTAAATCTGGGTTGTTTTTAAAAAAATATTTAAAAATAACAAGAAAGCTCTAATAATCACGAAATTTGATTTCCTACAAAATTGTGATATGAGAAATTTGTTGAGCAACTTAAATCTCAATTTATTGGACAAATTAAATATGCAGAGTCGCATAGTATGAAAGATGATGTACTGTACATATTATTTTAACCTTCCTCTAATAAAGGTCTAGCCTGTGTTTTGATATTATTAATAAGAAATTCAATTACATAACAAGAAAAATATGAAAGCGTCTCATAAGGAATGAGACCTTTGAAAAAAAGAAAACAAAGTTAAAAGAAACGAAAAAGCAAGTAGAAAAAGAAAGAAAACAAAAATAAAACATAACATAAAATCTCTCAATTTATTTTAAATTTAGATAAATGCCACTCCTTATATGGCTATTGAGGAGAATGCCACTCAATAACAAGTAATTAGAAATATGCTATTGGTTTTTCAATTAGCTTATATTTATGCCACTAATCACAATTTACCAGATTAAAAAATACTACCTTTTCAATAATCCCAAAAATACCCTCTAATACTTACCTGGTCAGAGATCATTGTCGACTGGGTGTTTCACCAAGAACCCTAGCGACCCTATCATTGTCGACTGTGTCGACTGTCGACCAAGCCAGGAGTTCATCCCTGGCCTCTGCCACGCCTACCTCCGCGCTTCTTCGTCGCCTCCGCTCCTCGTCGCTTCCGCTAGTCTCCCTTCCCTGGCAACTGGCTCTGCCTCGCCTAACTTTTCTAGTACTATACTAACAACGATTTCCCTTTAAATTAACTGCTCTTACCTAAATTAACAACGATTTCCTTCCGCTAGTCTCATTTCACTATTTTTATTCGCAAATTAGTTCTAATTTCTGGGTTCTTTCTGATACCTATACACTTAAATTTTCTCATTCCCTTTACTGGTACTGGCAAAGAACAAATGATGTACTCGAATGAGTTAAGTTCTGTTATTTTTCTCATTTAAGGTAAAGAACAAAGGGAAATTTAGATAAATTAGTAAGAGCTGTTATTTTTCTGATAACAAATTAATAATCGCAAATGAGTTAAGATCTTTACTGGTACTGATATTCGCAAATGAGTTCAGTCCTTTCTGATACTGGTATTTATTATTCCAATACTTAACTCAGTTTCTGTATATTGGTTGAATTCAGTTTTCGAAATTCCAAAGATCTGGCTGGTTAAAGAGAGTTTCATGGCAGCATCTTCATCTGTTGGCAAATCTTGGATCATTCCCAATGGGTAAGAAAGTAGAAACAAATATAATTTCATTTAATTTTTGTCTTCAATTTAAATTGAACAACTGAGTTTGTAAGTTATAATAAGTAATTTCTATTATTTATTTATGGTTGATCCAGAAACCGCCTTTAAGATAAGCCAAGATTGACGGATTTTGGAACAAGCAAGATGATGGGAAAAATGTGTATGTGAATGGGAAGATGTTACGATGGGTTGTTGATTCTGGCCGCTTTTCATTATGTGACTTCAACAACGATTTGTTAGAGGTGTTAAGTTGGGGGAGGTGTCAAGGTCCCAAATTGTGGATAATAGATAAAAATGATGGCACAGAAGCGAGTTTAGCATCGGAGTCACAGATTCCAGATATGTTCAAAATGTACGAAAAGGAAAGGGTTATATTGATTCATGTAGTTGTGTGTGATTTAGACGGAGATAGTAATTGTAGTGGTTCAAATCCCACTTATCCATGCACTTCGGTTCAATCATTCCCCAACATTGAAATTGGTAGCCAGAACCAAGCAGGGAGCACAAACATTGCAATGTCCCAATCGGATGATCTTGATCATTACTGACATGTTGGCTTAGATGATGAGTATTTATACATGTCTGATTTGGAGGATGGATTTGATCAGAGCAATAGAGGAGTTACAAAGGAGGTTCCTATCGATTCTGATTCCATTGCGTTGAATAGTTTTCTTGAGGAGCCAACTGTAGAATGTCCCGTTCCAGATGAACCGATAATGACGTATGATTCCGAGGATCCGAAGATAGAGGTCGGTGCATCATTTCCAAATGTCGTAGAGTTTAGGAAGGCCTTGAGACATTTTGCGATAAAAAAAGAGTTTGAATTCCTTACAATCAAGACTGATACGAAAATGTTCATAGGAAGATGTAAAGAATCTAGTTGTCCTTGGAGAATTCATGCCTCCTTGGTCAAAGACAACAAATCATTCACGGTGTGCAAGACTAATTTACGTATTTGTGTATATGTTTTAACTAATAAGTTGTGCTAACCCAAATATTTATAACTGTAGGTCAAGAAGCTACCGCATGACCATACATGCCCATCTACTACAATGATTGATGGAAAGATGGCCTCTCAAGCTTGGATATCAGAAAGGGTTACCGATTGGTTAAAAAAGAATCCGTCAGCTGGAGCCATAGATGTGAAAAAGAAGCTGCAAGATGACTACCACGTCAAGGTGACCTACAACAAAGCTTGGAAAGGGAGACTAGCTGCTCTTAATCAGATTCATGGATCATGGGAGGAAGGCTTCGCTATGTTGTACAATTTCAAGTGTGAGGTAGAGAAGATATCTCCAGGCAGCATAATTGAGATAAGTGATGAGAGGGTTGGCAATAATAAGGTACGGTTCAGCAAGATCTTCGTGGCGCTCAAGCCTTGCATAGATGGGTTCCTTCAAGGTTGCAGACCTTATCTAGGAGTTTACTCGAGCCATTTGACAGGTACAATTAGCTTGGTTTACTTTGATGTTTCACTTCAATTTTTTCAAAATTATACTAACTTTTGCAAGTTTTACATTAGATAAATCAACAGGTAAATATAGGGGTCAATTGGCATCTGCATGTGGCGTTGATGGACATAACTGGTTGTACTCGATTGCGTATGGAGTTTTCAATTTAGAGACAACAGAGAACTGGAAGAGGTTTCTTACTCAACTTAAGAGAGCAATAGGAACTCCATCGAAATTGACAATTTCTTCTGATGCTGGAAAGGGATTATGTGCAGCAATATCAAGTGTGTTTCCTCATTCCGAGCACAGGGAATGCATGAGGCATCTGATGGAGAATTTTAAGAAAAGGTTTTATGGTGAGGATGTTGCCAAGCACATGAAGTATGCATCTAGGACATATACCAGAGAGGAGTGCCAAAGTCATTTGGAGATGGTTAAGAAATTGGCACCTACTGTTGTAGACTATCTGGAAAGCAATCACAAACTCTTATGGTGTAGAAGTCACTTCTCTGAGATGTGCAAATGTGAGTACGAAAACAATAACATATTCGAATGTTTCAATAATTGGATTAAAGCTTACAAGGGTTTGCATGTAGTTGATCTCCTAGATCAAATAAGACAAATGATAATGGTGAAATTTGACGTGAGAAGGAAGGTAGGTGCAAAACTACAAGGTGTAGTTCTTCCAAATGTTACTGAGGAGTTGAATGCAATTAGTAGGAACACCGGTAACCCCAGAGTTTGTAGGGGGGGGGTGATTATGCAGAGGTCTTTGGAGTTGACGGTAATAGAAAAAATTGGAGGAATGTAGTGGAGTTGGACAAAAAACAGTGTGCTTGTAGGTAGAGGTGGCAAGTAGGGTCGGTCGGGCGGGTTCGGGTCGGGTCGGGTTAGTTTGACCGTTTATAATAATCGGGTTGGGATCGGGTCAGGTGAGGTCGAGTCGGGTTTCACGTCCGGCTGCATCGACAACTTTCGGGTCTTGGGTCGGGTTGAGCGAGACCGGGTCAGGTTCGGGTCGGGTTGCACCGACAACTTTCAAGTATTATTTTGAGTTTTAAGTTCAATCAAACAAGATTGGGTCGCGTTATTGAATTGTACAAGTAAATCTTGACTTTCTTTGATGTTAATTTGTTAGTAAAATTAGATTATGATGTTGACAAGATAGGATTAGATCAATTTACAAGTTGTATCAGGTCAAGTCGGGTCGGGTTGGGTCGGGTTCAGGTCATCATGTGTAGCTCCATCTCGGGTTACGGGTCGTCTCAGATCGGGTCGGGTCGAGCTTGGGTCCTCATGTGTCGTGCCATCTCGGGTTACGGGTCGTCTCGGGTCGGGTCAGGTCGGGCTCAGGTCCTCATGTGTCTCTTCGTCTCGGGTTACGGATGATCCCGGGTCGGGTCGGGTCGGGTTCAGGTCGGACCGGGTCGGGCGGGTTTGTCGGGTCGGGTCGGGTTCTGCTACCTCTACTTGTAGGTAGTGGCTACTTAGCGGGAAACCATGCATGCGTGCCATAAAATTTATTTGCTCACTTAGAGGTGCTCGCATCGAGGATTATGTTGACGATTACTATTCACTTGAGAAGTTTAGAATGGCATATGCGGGAAAAATCTCGGCATTGAATGACAAGTCGAAGTGGCAAAATGCTGAAATCGACTTCAAAATTTGGCCACCTCAATCTATAAGGCCTCCCGGAAGACCTAGAAATCAGCGAATTTCGGGATGCCTAGAGCCGAACAAGAGGAGGAGACAATGCAAGAGATGCAAGGGCTTTGGTCATCAAGCCAGGACTTGCAAGGAGGGTGATCCGGAAGCTGCTGCAAATAAAGGTATTTTGAAATTTCTATCATATTGTTTAATTGTATATCACAAACTCACATAATGAGAATTGATAATTTCCCTCATGGCATCTAACATCAATCTATAAGGCCTCCTGGCGGACCTAGAAATCAGCGAATTTCGAGATGCCTAGAGCCGAACAAGAGGAGGAGACGATGCAAGAGATGCAAGGGCTTTGGTCATCAAGCCAGGACTTGCAAGGAGGATGATCCGGAAGCTGCTGCAAATAAAAGGTATTTTGAAATTTCTATCATATTGTTTAATTGTATATCACAAACTCACATAATGAGAATTGATAATTTCCCTCACGGCATCTAACAGGAAGCGACGCAGGGGAGCAAATACATCAGATGAATGACAAGTTTGCTGGGGATGTTTTTGTTAGTATAATTTGAATGTTTTTGTCTGCTGGGAATGACAAGTCCCTCATGGCATCGAAATGTTGTTTTGAATGCTATTGGCACTGTTATGATATTAGTTTTTGTTATACAATTCGAAGTGATTATGCTGGTATTTGAATGCTGTTGGCACTGTTTAGTTTTTGTTTTGCTATTTGTCTATTATGCTATTTGCCTCAAAATGTAACCACTGCTTGGATGATGTAACCACTGTAACCAATGCTATTTCTCTATTATGCTATGTTGTCTCGAATGATAATCCATTACAATTCATAACACCATGTAACCAATCCCGGAATAATAAACATCCTTACATGCCGAACACTAATAAACATCCTTACATGTAACCAATCCAATACACTAATATTCAAACATCCATAATGTAACCAATTCATAACTATTTATTTCCAAATGATTACAATTAAACAAGTAATTAGACAAAAAACTATTGTTTATTTTATCTTCTCCATTACTTCGAGTAGATGTGCATTTTGTTTCTTCCTTTCTCCCATCTCCTTCTTCAATGATGATATCTCATTCTTCAATGATGATATCTCATTCTTCAATGCTTCAATGTCCTCCTTCAACATCAGATTTTGTATAAATTCAAATTCGATATTATTTTGCATTCCAATTTCACTGAGGAATACCTTGTACTCGTTCTCCCATTTCCAGAATGTACATTGCTCATTTTTCTGCAAAAACATGTGTAGCATAGTAAGTACAGAAACAAGTGATTTTATTTGAACATGTTATGTCATCAAGTGACCCTCTGTATAGAAACATGTTATGTCATCAAGTGCTTCAATGTGTAGCATAGTAATGTACATTCCCATTTCCAATTTCGTTGGTAAAGAAACAAGTGACCCTCTGTACCAGTTTTATCAGTAAAGAGATTGCAAGTCAATATGTCATTACTTTTACTTGAACATGTAAGCCATAAATTAATCTTGTTTTGTGATTTACCAGCAAAATCTAGTACCAGCAAAATGTTGTACCAGAAACTCAAATCCCGTACCAGAAAAATCCCTAAACCCTAAAACCCATACCAGAAACCCTAAAACCCGTACCAGCAAAAAATCAAGTAAGTATAGAATATACCTGTTAGTTGTTGCATCTGTAGAACCAACGATCTGGGTTTTTGGCAGTTCTGCTGCAAAGCCTTCTCACGGGAATCCCACAAGTTGGACAATTTACTATCGGCAAACTTCCTTGCACTCGATCCTTAGCACTCGATTGGCAGTTTTTAGCATTTGATTGGACACCGCTGCAACAAGAGGATTGCATGCCGATTGTAGCCTTTCCCCTACTCATTTGTGCTAGGTTTCGTCGTCGGAGGAGAATAGATTTCGTGGTTAGAGGGGGAAAACCAGTTAATAATTGCGATGACGCTGAGAGAAAATACTCCTTCGATGTGCTCGATGCTCGATGTGCTGGATGATTTCGATGCTCGATGTTGAGAGAAATATTTGGCTTCGATGTGTTCAAAATATGCTCGGCTGGGTTAAAAGAAAGGGGCTCGGAATAACACCGAGGGTATTTTTGGGATTATTGAAAAAGTAGTATTTTTTAATCTGGTAAATTGAGATTAATGACATAAATATAAGCTAATTGAAAAATCAATGACATATTTCTAATTACTTGTTATTGAATGACATCCTCCTCAATAGCCATATATAAGAAGTGACATTTATCTAAATTTCTCTTTATTTTAATCCTTGTTTTTCTATAGAATATTCTATCGTCAAGCACTTCTTGAAGCAATACTTCTTCTTTGGCTGCACACCTTTCTGAATGTTCCACTACATTTCTCTCCATAACACAAAACATCAACAAGATGATCATGTGAACGTGACAGTTTTGTAGAGTATTAATTTTTATAGGAAGGATACTTGCAATGTTTATGTTTTTTGTTAGATTAAACTATTTTTTAATTTGACAATCTGCAAAATAATCAGTACTAATTTTGTACAATTGAGTTTTATTGAGATGCATATTTATACATGTACAATTTGATGATGTGAAGGCTTAATGTGGCATGTACAAGTCAAGATGATCATGAAGACATCGAGTGCAAGAAATTCATAGTAAGACAAAGCATTGTGTTATCATAACATAAGATAACTCGTCACAATGGGGTCCTAATCCGTCATAACAGGTTCTCAACCCGTCACAACAGATTGTTGAGGAGAAGAGTTAGAAGACAGTGCAAATGAGGAGTTTGGCAGAGTCATGGGTTACTGTAACACAAGCCAGACCCGTTATAACATGTTCCTCACCCATCACAACATGTACTTGTTAAGAAGGGCCCAAAAGTCAGCCAGAGATGCAGACAAGGGAAACACTGAAAATGTGCCAACCCATCACAACGGGTTCTGTACGAGTTCTGTAACGGGTTCTATAACGGGAGACATACGCACCAAAAGCATAAAGAAAGTCCTCCCCAAGTTAACAACCGTTACATACGCACCATATTCACCAAAAACACAGAAGCATACCTGATCAAGATTTCAAGACTCGAAGAAGTGCTCAGCCTATATATACTTCGGACATACACATCAAAAGCATAAAAAAAACCCTCCTCAAATTTACAAGCACTCAATTAAGCATCAGAAAGAACACACAAGTCTTCTCCTTCAGCATCCACACCTTGAGAGTTTAAGATAGTCAATTCTCTAATTGTCTATTCGTGGGAGCATTTTGATATTGTTTTAGTTTGGTAAACTATGTTGTATTGTCAAGTAGTTCATCATTGTCTTTGATTGTGTTGTCAATCAAGACCATTAGGCCTTTGTAGAGCGATGTAGCCCCTTGCAAATGATTGAAACTTTTAGAATAGCTCCCTTATTGTAAAACATTGGTTTTAGTGGAATCGACCACATAAGGTATTTTGGATTCGAGGGTCTCGTACTCCCGTGGACGTAGGCTTGGTTGATAAGTCGAACCACGTTACATAGCGTATTATCTTGCTCTCTTGCTCTTACTCTCTCTTTTAAACTACTTTTGCATACTTGCTTGAATTGTTGAAATTGCTCTAATACTTGCTTGCTTGACTTAGCTTGGTGATTAAGGTTCAAAAGTTAAACTTGAAATTGTTAAAGGCTTCTGCAATCGATTTTAGGCTTTTTTAGACCCTTGTTACAAAATAACAATTGGTATCAGAGCCAAAGGTGCATACCTAGCTAATTAGATCAATTCTTGATAGTTCTTGATCTTGTCTTGTGAAAAATGACACAATTGATATTTCTGAAAGAACCACCAATCTTTGAGATAGGATGTAAGAATTTCTCTTTTTGGAATAGATGTATGGTTAACAACCTTAGTCTACTTGAGTTTTGGAATGTTATTGAGGATTGACACCTAAGTATGAAACCGATGATATTACCTTGACCAAAGAGTCCAAAAACCTCAAATACTCAAATGACAATGCTATGAACACCATACTTAGCTCAATTCATTAAGCTATTGCTTTATCTCTTACTCAATCCACAAATGCCAAGAAAATTTAGAATGCCTTCGTACTTAGGCATGAGGGTAATGAACAAAAGACTCGTAAAGTGGATTTAGCCAGAAATTAGAGAATATGAAATTTGAGGAAAATGAATCTTTTGAAAATCTTTACTTTAAATTTGTCTCTTTGGAAAATGAATTTGTTAAGTAGGTTCTAACATTAGTGATGAAGATTTTGTAGGTAAGCTCCTACGAATGGTATCAAGGAAATCGGAATGGGATGGCATTGTGAGATCAATTGAAGTTCTACAAGCAAAATACCTTATCAACCAACCTGAAGAGGTGTATGCTCAACTATGTTCACATGAAGAGAACCACAAGAAGTAAAATGCTCAACCTCTTCTAAGACACTGGCCTTACCATCGCGATCTTCATACAACACCACCAATAAATTTGATTCAAGCGAAAATATTTACCAAAAGCTCTATCAAGTACTCTCCAAGAATAATGATGTTCTTACCAAGCTTATCAAAGAAGGCATGTTTTGAGAGGAAAGTGAATGATGAAAGGTTAGCTCAAAGCAAGAAGGTGTTGTGTCTAACTTGCAACAAGAAGGTCATAATATTCAAAATTTCTATGTAATCTTCCTCCCAAAGAAGAAGGCATAAGAATGACGTTTCAAGAGAACTAACAAGAAGGCAATGCAAGCTACTTGAATAAATGAGTCTTATGAGAGTGAATATGAAGAAGAAATTAACATCGGGAAGGTGAAGTAGAGAGCAAACTAGTCCTAATGGCAAAGAAACAAAGAACTTGTATGGTGATAGCTCTTTGAGTTATTAAGAAGAAGAACATGACGGATTCGGAGAAAATTCGCATCATAAAGAGATTGACTCAAGCTAAAGATGATGCATATGTCAAAGAGTAAGAAGAAGCCTCAAGAATAATTGAGTTGCCATCATGCATCCCACGAATAGAACCCTCGAAGTTGATTGAGAAGCCCTTGAGCCTCCAAAGTTTGATGCTTCAAAAATGATTGAGAAGCCATTGACTTTTGCAAAGATGGATATTCCAAAAAGGATTGAGAAGCACTTGACACTTCTAAAGATGGATATTCAAGAAGAATTGAGAAGCCTTTGAGTCTTGTAAAAGAAGATGCATGTGCAAAAGAGAAGATAACTCAAGAAAAGACAAAGACTACAAGTTCTCAAGTTATGGAGGTCCCCTAGCCGAGCTAATACAGTGGAATTTGATATCTCTAAGTTCCATTATGATGATGAATCTTGTGATTTGAATAAAGATCAAGAGTTTTTTTTAATGTGACTAAGATTAAGAAGTTACTTGATGAGTCCAAAAAGCCTATGGATGTTAAAGATGATATGATTAATGATCTTAAGACTAAGATTGAATAGCTAGAAACTAGGATAAAAGATCTTGAGACCAATGTCAATATAGATAAAGAAAATAAATTGAAAGAAGCACAACATTGGACTTCAAAGTTTGTTAAGGCATCAAACAATAACACCAAAATTGTTTATGACAAAATGTATATTGATCAAGATTCTCATGACAAAACCTGACTTGTGTTTGTGAAGGAACGACCATCTACAATAGAAAAGCAACCTAATCTAAATGACAAACATAGTCAAGCTAAAAATCTTGCATATATGTATAATAAGAGATACACTAAGAAAATCAAGTTCACTAAATCTAATCATAGAAATGTGTTAAACAAATCTAGAGTTAGAAATGATTATAGGATTACCAAATATCATAGAGTTCAACCACCAATGCTTTATGTTAGATATAGATATGGAAAAAATTTATATGCTAAATGATAACAAGAAACTTGGTAATAATTTTCAAAGAAAAATGTATGGTGTTTTTCAACCAAGATATAACCCTAGAAATATGCAAAATGATTATAACAAATTTGGTAGCAATTATCAAAGATTGTGCCAGAAAGGCAAGTGTCTTGGAAGTTGTTGAGCTTTTGACATCCTTGTGTTTCTCTTCCAAGAAAGTTAGTTGAGTAAAGACTTCTTCGCCGTTGAGAGACATCATCTTGCCTTGCATCATTTCAATTGAGTTAATTATAGAGTCCCATGATGGCATTTTTGACATCATTCTAAGTAGCTTACCTACAAAATTTTCATCACTTATGTTAGATCCAACTTCTATAAATTCATTTCTCAAAGAAACAAGTCTAAAGTACAGATTTTCAATAGATTCATCTTATTCAAACTTGGATTTTTCTAGTTTGCTCACTAATCCTACTTTTCTCGTTTTTTTATATGCTCATTTCCTTCATATCTAAGTACTAGAGCATTCCATATTTCTATAGCATTAGTGGTGTCAGCAAGTGAGAGAGCAATATTTTCATGAATGAAGCTAAAGATAGTGTTAATGACATTATCATTTTTGAACTTGAGTTCCTTAGACTCATTAGTAAGAGTAGTAGTATTGATTTCATATTTGGGAATCCAACCTTCCTCAATAATATCCCAAAGATCATCAAATTTAGGTAGTTAGCCATACACTTCTTCCAATGAGAAAAGTTCTTACTACCTACACCAAAAATAGAGGGTTCTTTGATAAATTTCATTGGGGACATTTTTCAATTCAAGAAAGTTCAAGATTTCTAAGTTTGAACCTGTGGACTCTGATACTGTTGGATTAAACTCATCTCTTGTTTGATAATTTGCAAAACAAATCAGTACTAACCTTGCACAATTGAGGTTTGTTGAAATACAAGTTAACACAGGTACAAAATAACATACAAAGACTCAAATATGCATATACAAGTCAAGACATACTCAAAGATATCAAGAACAAGCACAAAAGGCATTCACAGAGCCATGAGTTATGGTAACACATGCCAACCCGTCATAACGGGTGCCCAACCCATCACAACGGATTAAGAGGAGAAGATCTGAACAGAGAAGAGATTTTCAAAGCCATGCATTGCTATAACGCATCCCAGAGGCGTCACAACGCATTCCAAACCCATCATAACGGGTTCTCAACCCATCACAATGGGTTCCTGCTCAAGGTGGCCCAAAAGTCAATGGAAGAAGCACAAAAGGACATTTCTGGAAAGGTGCCAACTCGTTATAACGAATTCTATAACGCGTCACAAATTTCTGTAACGCATGAGGTCATTTTCAAGACTCCAAGACTCCAAGATGTGCTCTACAACCTATATACATTAGGGATACGGACCTGAAAGATATCTGAAATCCCCCAAACTTTCAAGCATTCAATTGAGCATCGAAAAGAGCATTAGAGCCTTCTCCTACGACTGTCTAACCTGAGAGATTTAGAATAGCTACAATTGTCTAATTATCAATTCGAGAAAACTTCTTTTCTTGCTAGTTTCTAGCCTTTGGTGCACTATATTTGTGTTGTCAAATAGTGCATCCCTGTCCTTGATTGTGTAGTCAATCAGATCTTTTACCTTATAGAGCGGTGTAGCCCATTGCATAGGTTTAGGAACCTAAGATTGGTTTGCTTATTGAAAAGAAATCAAAGATAGATTTCACAATTGTAAAGAACACTTATTGTTAGTGGAATCGATCTCGGAAGGAAGTTTTGGTTCTGAGAGTCCCGCGAATGTAGGCCTAGTTTGTTTGTAGGCTGAACCACATTATATCGCATGTTCTTGTGTTCTCTTGATTGCTCTTGCTCTTTACTCTCTCTCTCTCTCTTTATTATATTTGCACTTTGTTATCTTGATTTAATCAATTGCTCTTAGTACTTACTTACTGAAATTTTAGCTAGGTGCTTAAGGTCTAAAAGCTTGAATTGAAATTATTGTAAACGCTTCCGCACTAGTATTTGACCTTAGTTCTCCCCCAATCACATTCTAACAATTGATATCAGAGCCCACAAGTTCATACCTAGCTAATTGTCAAAATCTTGATAGTTTTTTACCTTGTCTTGTGAAAATGACACAATTAAAGTTTGTGAAAGAACCATCCATTTTTTGGTGTAGGATGTATGAATTTCTTTTTTTTTGGAAGAGATGTATGGTAAACTACCATAGTCTAGAGCTTTGGAAGATTGTAGAGGATCGTTAAACCCCAAATATAAAATTGATGGTGTAACTCTAACCAAAGAGTCCAAAGACCTCAAATATGCAAACGACAATGCCATGAACGCTATACTTAGCTCAATTCATGAGACTATTGCATTATCTCTCACACACTCTTCAAATGTCAAAGAAATTTGGAATGCTTTAGTACTTAGATATAAGAGAAATGAACACAAAAAAAAAACCCGTAAGGTTGGATTAGCAACAAAATTAGAGAATTTGAAGTTTGAAGAAAACAAGTCCGTTGAAAGTCTTTATCATAGACTCGTATATCTAAGAAATGAATTTATTGAAGTAGAATCTAATATTTATGATGAAGAGGGAAGCTCTTAAGGATGGTGTCCAAGAAGCCCGGTTGGGATGGCGTCATGAGCTCTATCGAAGCTTTACAAGCAAAATGACTCACCTATCAACCCAAAGAGGTGTATGTACAACTTTGCTCACATGAGGAGACCCATAAGAAAGTGAAGTGCTCAACCTCAATCAATCATTGGCATTTCCCGCACAATCTTCCTACAGTAATCCACCTTACAGATTCGAAGCAAGATAAGTGGTCTACCGAAACCTCTACCAAGTACTCTTCAAGAACAGAGATCTTCTCACCAAACTAGTGAAATGAGGCACCAAATTTGAAAGGAAAGTAAATGAGGAGAGATTAGTTCAAGGCTAGAATGTAATGTGCTTATCATGTAACAAAGATGGACATAACATTCAAGGTTGAGATTGTACCGATTGAAGAGAAACTTGTTCAACGTCGTTTGAGATGATATGAGCATATCTAGTGAGCTCTTCTGATGCACCAGCATGTAGTGGAGTTTTAGATCTCGTCGAAAATACAAGAAACAGTAGAGGTCGACCAAAATTGACATAGGCTGAAGTAGTAAAAAGAGACCTAAAGTCATGGAATATCTCCAAAGAATTGACATCAGATAAAAATGCATGAAAGTTAGCAATCCACGTACCAGAATCATGACATAGATTAAAACTTAAAATTAGTGGTATAATTGTATGACTTTCATTTTGGATTTGAGACAAAGGGCGCTAGTCTCAACTTATGATTGTAGAATATTATTATTATTATTATTATTATTGTTGTTGTTGTTGTTGTTGTTGTTGTTGTTGTTGTTGTTGTTGTTGTTTATATTGATTTTTCATTATTCAAGTTGGGTTTCATTTCTAGCCACCCCAATTTGTTTGGGATAATGGCTTTGTTGTTGTTGTTATTATTGTTGTTGTCGTCATCGTTTATTTTAGATTATTTGAAAGGTACATTATTAATAAATTCTATCTTCGTGTGTTAATTATGTTCTACATTTATTTCTTCATATTTATAAATAATTCTAATTTCCTTTCATTAAAAATTTCTATGCATGAAAAATTTACTTTTCTTTTGTATAACTTAATTAGGCACAATTTATCTATGTTTTTGAAAGAAAACTTCATATAGTTTTGTAAATTTGATCCAAGTTTCTAGTTTTGTGATTTGAAGATTATCCATTTGTGCATTTCAACAATTTGTTTGATTTGTAATAATATTGATTTCAATGAAATTATTTACGTAGAAATTAACAATTTTTTGTTGTTTATTTTATTTTGGAATGTTTTCAAAGCAGTTTTTTATTAACAAAAAAGTTTTTTGAGGGAAATATTAGCAAAAAAAGTCGTAAATGTTTTTAAAATAATTATATTAACTTTTATATAAAGAGTTTTTTCTTTGAAATAATTTCGAACTAATTTGATTCGATTCAAAATAAATTTCGAACTCATTTCGAACGAACAAATTTTGAGTTTTTATCGAATCGAACTCGAACGAATTTCGAACTACGAATTTTTCTTGCGATCCTAGATAAAACAGATATCTGTGATATACCCGAAAATTGTGAACTAAATGAGTATTGTTGTCATTTGTCAGTATGCGCCAATGTTCTGGATATGGAATAAATCATTCAAGTAGGAGCGTATCCCACCTCATGCATAGCATACCCGAATTCGAGTTTGCTGTTACTAAATACTAATGTAATGGCCACAGCCCACAGACTGTCAGAGTCATCTGAACGATCAGATTAACGGCTGTGATTTGATGTATAAATTATATTTTATAATGTTAATTTTGTGGTTACAAACTCAATGGTGGCAGTTTGTATGCATGACAAATTAATGACAGCCGATATAAATCCATCCGTGCCCCAGTGTTGGGCCCTGGCCTGACAAGGCTCACCCATTTAATTGTTTTTCATACACCATTGGGCCTTTGGGTAGTGGGCCTTGCGTCGAATCGTTTCAGTTATTCATACACCCGGTTAATAAAGTAGATCTAAGCAATAGTTGCCACCAAGCCTAAATTGGTGCTGGACAATTTTGGGCTTTATTGGGCAATGGAGCATTTAAAGCTACCCTCGTTTCTTTCTGTTGCTAATATAGATGCAACATTTTCAAGTTCTGTTTTGGTGCAATAATACCAGAGAACACAAAACCACAAATAGTCAATACCATTATTGATATTGTTCATAGCAATATAACTTGCGCTCCAGCTTTCTGTTTGACTACACAAAATAATCATAACACTTCAAACAAGCCATTACACAGAACGTAGTCCAACACTTCAACATTATAATAGCAGCACACATCACACAAGCTAATGCAAGTAGAATTCGACCTTCGCACACAACACAACATCTGATAACAATATATATATACTAGTGGTACATATTAATCATGCCAATAACTCTCTGGTTTCACTTCAGGCAAGCCATCCCATCGGCATGAGAGGGGCCATGCTTGGTCCAGCACTAGTTGTTGCAAGTGTCATTTGATGTTCATTCTGGTACCTACATCAATTCGGAACAATCATTTTCGTTCATGCATTAAATTTTCCAAAGCAAAGATGTAAGCAAATGAGCACGATCTATGTGAAATTAACAAAGATACCCGATTTGGAGAGTGGGTTCGCACTCAATGGGTTGAAAAAAGACTTGATCAGCTTTGACATAACCAATTCCTGCATTGTGACTTGCTTCCCACAAGTGTTGCTCTTCGCCTTGATTGTAATCAGATAACTGAAACTTATTTATCTCTCACAAATTAGTATTTTGTTTTGACTGATATAGATATATTTCAATAGTAATTGAGATACTCAAGCCCAAACACACATGCACTAGTTCAAAGTAGATGATCTGGCATTGCAGGAAGCAACACATACCCTTTTCTTAATATTTCTGTTGGCGTCAGAAAGACGGAGCTCCTATATATATTGACCAAAAAAATACAAATGTTACAAAACAATGTATTGAATAACTCCATTTATTGGAACTAGTTTTGGTTCTTTGGTAGAGATTAAATACCTGTTTTTTCAGTTCATCCAACGTGTCAATCATGTTCTGTGTCTGTCAAATATGAAGCAATATAAGTTGCACGCAACAGACCGAATGAAACTAATGTTATATTGATAAATGTCAAACATAAAGGAATAAAATGAGAAAAGAAATACCCTGGTGTCTCGGATATGTTTTAGAGAAGAATCCAACTTAGACTCCAAATTCTCCAGTTGAGCCGTACAAAGCCCTACCAAATCCTCCCCCATCAGATTTCTACACTCAAACAGGTTTTATTATAACACAGACAGGCTTGAATAGGCAAAGTCCTCTGTAAACATTAAGGGTTTACCTCTGATAACGTTGTAACTCTGCGACACGAGTTTTCAGTTCAAGGAATTCTTGTTGACTTCTCTGTAAACATTGAAATATTCTTTTTATTAGCAATGTTTGAAACTTGGAATCGGTTCATTATATTTAACTTAACAATCTTGACAGTTGATAAAAAATAATCTATTAATTTTAGCAATGGTCTGCAACTGTAACTGTACCGTGCCTACGGCAAATGATCCCAGTGGTTCATGTTTGGTCGTTTATTAATTTAATTCAAACTACACAGCTCATGTTAATTTAGCAACTCTTGATGTACTAAACTTTACTTAAATTTTATTGAAACTTGAAAAAGTAGGTCAATTATATCTCCAACACTTCACTTGAAAAAATATCAAGATTTTTAATTGCAAAATATTAGAAAGATAGTTAAGCAATATTCAATGTTAAGCAATTTCATCCGTTTAGCAGACAATATATCATCTTAGATTTATTTCATACCAGGGTTTCTCTGGAGATGACCTTGGCTGGCTCTGGTGCACTGTAGCTGCATTTTTGGTACCTTTCCAGTGTCTTTGCCAGACTACAATTTGCGCAAATATTGATAATTAATTCATATTTTAAAAATAAAGGTTACCAATAAAATTCCAGAAGTGAGGCTACATATTGGTCACTTTAATGTTTTCTCATGTCCCTTCACTACAACAGAAAGGAGATTTATCCAACCCCTAAAACAAAATTACTGAAGAAATTGTTAAACATCGTTGGCAGAAATGCAAAAAAACTCTGAAGTTAAGGCAATAGTTATTTAAAATATTCATTATTATAGGTGAAGCTATGACAACGGTTATTAATAAACAATTGTTGCATATCTTTTTCAGAATTATTTTTTTTCGAAAATCCTAAGGCAACGGTTTCTTAAAATAACTATTATCGTAGCTACACACCTATATAACAGTTATTTTAAATAATCGTTGCTTTATTCTTAACCCTAGCTTAAATAAGCGCTTCGCGACTCTTTCATTTTATGTCTCTTCCCCTATGGCCACCTCCACAATTCATCAAACTTCTCTGCTAGATATGATTCCTCTCTTTCCAACCTGGCCGCCTCCACATTTCTAGCTGATCTGATCTGCTAGAGGTGTCGAGATTATCAATTTCACATATCACACACCTCTTACTCCTTTCGGAGACGCCTTGGACATTGGAATGATCGACTCTGCCTGAACAGTCATGTCCACCACCGATCTCGTATATTTCTCCTCTCACCGATAAGCCTTGTCGTGTTTCTCCTCTCATCGCGTTGTCTTCATCCTCTTCTTTAAGGTAATTATTTTGTTTCGTTATTTGGTATTTCTTAAAATTAGTTAGACAAAGTAATTGTTGCAAGGACTGAAATACATGTAGTTTATTATGCAAAAAAAATTTAGCGTTTAGGATTTAGGATTTGATAAGAACTTGATGCTTAGAATTTAGGGTTTGATAAGAAATAGTTACAAAATAGTTCAATTGTTAGGATTTAGAGTTTATGTTTGATAAGAATTTGATTCTTAGGATTTATGAGTTTGATAAGAAATAGTTAAATTGTTACAATACTTTTGTAGTTGAAGCACGACTAATATGGTGAAAATCCAATAATAAAAATATTGATTTGATTTCTCCACTACCACGACACTTGATGAACTTCGGTGTTTCACCTTAAAAAGAGAGATCGGTTTTTCACCATAACAGAAGATGTTATTTAACCTATCTTTTTTTTTGCATTTACTGTGAATGTACTAGTTGCTTGTTATTTGTCTAAAAGTTTATGTAGGGGTTCCTTGCAAGAGATATTGCATGGCAGTATTCCTATTATGTAGAAAACATACATGCCACTTGTGATGAGAAAATGAGAGCAAATGAAGCCAACTCTAGACATGAATGCACGATTTGTCTGGAAAGCTTCACAAAAAAACAAAAGGAGATCTCGAATTTGAATCATTTAATGTGCTAAGATAGCAATTGCATATTTTTAGCTTTATTTTTGTATTTTTCTAGTTATGTGTTTTATTTGTATTTTTGTTTCTTTTTTCTTTTTTATTTGGATGCAATGTTTGTATTGTGACATTTTATA
This sequence comes from Eleocharis quinqueflora, assembly GCA_964058865.1. Taxonomy (NCBI): domain Eukaryota; kingdom Viridiplantae; phylum Streptophyta; class Magnoliopsida; order Poales; family Cyperaceae; genus Eleocharis; species Eleocharis quinqueflora. The sequence goes on along the minus strand of CAXKVX010000280.1, from coordinate 25,285 downwards.
TACAATATATGTATTATCTGTTGTATCAATGATTTGGAATGCTTGTGATAATTGAAATGGTAAGTTTGCTGCCTAGCAAAATCTAGGGCTAGCCATTATAAACTTGACTTTAAAAAAAAATATAGGCCTACGACAACAGTTATTTATTAAGTAATCATTGTCTTATGTGACCTACGACGACGATTATTTAATAAATAACCGTTGCATTATTCTAATATTGAATTACTATTTTTTTTTCGGAAAGACACATTTGCCAATGGTCCAGCAATCTCTAGACAACAATAATTGCATAACCGTTGATGAAGGTGATTTCTAACTGTTCTTTTTTTTGGTATACATAATAGCAGCTATGGAATGTTCCATATATATGATAAGCGACAATATTAAACAACCTTTTATTATGATATGAGGTAAACTGAAAATATCTTTTTGCCCATGCAAATACTAGCTGAAATGTGCTCTAGAATTTTCAGAGATAAATAGAGAGGGTGAGCTGTCTCCTAGAATCAATTTCAAAGTAGCATGCATAATATATATAAAGAGTTGATATAGTTTGAAGGTTCCTTGACAACATGGTGTATAAATTATGAGATGAAAGAATTGACATGATTTGAAGGTTCCTTAACATCTCAGTATAAAGATTCATTCTGCGACATCTAGGATTTGACCCCTTAGCTCCTCAGTTGAAATTTTGTTACATTTTTGTAATATAAAATTTTGGGACATTGTGTGCGCAACCTAATATTTATAGTCCGAATTTGCTATTATTTTGAGCAAAAAGGAGGGTCCGATTATTACGATATAGACCGTCCAATTAAAATTAGACGGATCAAATCGTTCAAAGATTTTATTGAAGGAGCTGGTTGTAAAAAATCTCATCTGTTACTTAGATTTCAACGGATGAGATTTCAATAATAGAGTCCTACTTTTCTTCAAAGAAAAGTAGGTGATGTGAATCCATATTTATATCAGTAAAGCTAGAATACTTTCTCAGGATCAGCCACTCAGTAGAAGAGAGAAAATCAGTAAACTATAAACTGTAAACTATAATATTTAAGAATGTCAAATCATAGGTATGTCAGCATGAAAGTTTTAAGAGGTGTTAAGGAACCTTCAGATCATGATGGAACATATCAGAAGCATTTGTGAATTGTATATTGTTTTTTTAGAATATTTCTAGTCAGCCATTCAAAAAGTTGGGGAATACAAACCCTAATAACTCATAGCAAGTTTTATTTTTGAGGTAACAAGTAACAACTTCATTGAGATATTCTATTAAAATTTTATTTTAATTCTGCAAATATCAAAATCAAACTTGACCATTCTTCATCTTTATCTAAAATAAACGAAAAATTGAATAAAATGTTTTTAGTTGAAACGTCATGAGATCGCCTTTGTAAAAACCCTCAAGGTCGATCAGGTATATATTATATTGAGCTAGTAAATTAAGTGCAAATTATGAGACAATCTTGCAAAATGCAAACATTATAGCTAGCTTAATATAGGGGTTAGAAATTTTTTAGTCATTAACAACAAAATCTGAAAATTAAAGAGATCTCTACAAAACTATACCATCAAACTAAAACAAAACTAATGGGTTTTCCTGGATAGGTTAACAAAAAGAAAATATAACTAAGCTATCATTACAACAACTTCAAACATAGATCTGAACTTGTTTATGGAAAGAATGAAATGAATCAGAAACAAATAATTAAACTTATGATGTTAGAATTGTTCTCATAAATAACACTTATTCTAGAGGAGCAAAATATGTAAACTTTATTTCACATTGCACGTACCTGGATTTTGCTAAATAATTAAGGGTTAGAGTATATCTGTTTGAAATAAAAGAAATCAAATACAAGTTGATCATTTACAAAATAGAGATCAGAAAATATATAGTTGCGTGTTTTGGTACAAACAAACTAAAAATATATAAAAATATTAAAGGGGGGAAATCAAATTTTGGGTCAACACGAAACCTGAGTAATGTTTTGTAGATCTTTAAATATGATCGCTTCTTCATGAATTGTGTAATAAGACAAACACTTCCATAAACGGTGAGCTTTGGTGATGGATTCTAATTTTGGCATGTTGAATTTGAATTTTTTTTTTCTTTTTGAAACAAATTAGGTTTATTTTCAAAAATAGCCACAGAAATAACCCCAACTCCCTTTCCAAGTTTGATCTAACATGTACAAGAAAGAAACTAAACTACGGAGTTCTTCTTATGTCCTAACCCTAATTTCTTTTAGAAAAACCTCCAGTTGTGGTAAAATAACTCGGAAAAGACTAGATCGATTTTCAGATCTTTATTTTTTTCATTGAAAAGCAAAGAAACCAGAAGAAAGAAAACTTCTAGTAAAATCAGGAATAATCACTTTCATACAAAATTTTGTCAAACAAACAGAAAGGAATGCGACAAGAGAAACATGAACATATTAGCAAAAACCAACCTATTTTAATATGAAACAATCTAAAGAGAAGTGCTAAAACAACCACCAGTGCTCAGATCTGAAGAGAAAAAGATTGCACGAGAACAAAACAAAAATGTCACAAAATTTCTAGTATATCTACATCAAAATGAAAGCAACGAAACCACAAGAGAGAACGAGAGCTATATACCATGAAGTGCTAGAGAATTCATAGAGACGACCACGTTGAGAGAAGATAATAAGCCCAACCTCGGCATCACACAAAACGGACAACTCATACGCTTTCTTCAACAAGCCGTTGCGGCGTTTCGCAAAGGTGACCTGGCGGTTGATCTTGTTTTCAATTCTCTTCAACTCTACCCTTCCTCTCCCCATTTTGATCTTGTTCTCAGTGGATCTATCTAACTCAAGAGAAAGAGAGGGGATGGAGGTCATGAGGAGGAGGTAAAGTAAGAGTAAAGAGGAATGGGGAAGGAGAAAGAAAGGAAAAAGAGTGCGGTGAGCAGTGGAGATGAGCACAGAGTTACTTTAACTATTTGTAGTAAGCTTGACAGTGAGAGGTTTAAAGGAATCGGATGACCTAACCAGTAAGCACTATTGTTCTATGTTAATTTAAGGCTCAGCGATATATTTGCATTTAAACACCTAAAAAATTTATGGTTTGAACTAGATTGCTGAGAAGTGAGCAAATTGGTGGTGCTTTCGTCTGACAAAAAGTGATCCTGACATGCAACAAGGATATGTATAGTGTGTAATGAAATTTGCGATGGACACCTGTGTCGGTGTATATATGGTGCGTTATTAATTTGATAGAGTTTTATGTGTTTGTTTCTATAGTGAATGCAATCCGCTATCATAATTTTCATGGCAGCAGATGTGTCATTGAGTGACTTGCAGGTGGGATTACAAAATAATAAAATTTTCATAAATCAAATCACAACCATTTAAATTGAAGACAACGATTCAGATTTAATGATAGAAAAATTACGACAGAAAAACAATTAATGGCAGTAGATGTAGATCACTATAGCGAAGTCTCTCTTTCATAACCCTAGATGCTATTCCAATCACGCAATGCCATGTCACCTTCTCGATGAAGAATTCAGTAGCAACCCTCAACGATTATGAAAGCAATTGTTAAACATGGTTGACAGAAGTATAAAAATATCTGGAGATAAGACAATGATTATTTTAATTAATCGTTCTTTAGGTCATACACCAACGATTATTTAAAACAATCGTTATCTTATTTTTTTTCAGAATGTTTTTAAAAGAAAATTTAAGGCAACGATTTTTTAAATAACTAGAAAAGACATGAACAATTATAATTAGTTTACTTTAATTCTATATGTATTTGTCCATTAACAATACATTCTATATGTATTCGTATCCAAAACTAGCATTAGTTAAATAAATTACAACCAAGGCGTATCAAGAGTATCTCAGGAGTAGGCAAATGTCTATCCTTAAATTTTAAAATTGCACAAAGTACTAGTGAAATTTAGAAATAGTGTCCACCTATGAATTATTTCTAATCTTACCCTGACCCAAATTTATTGGAATTATTGGAATGTTGAATTTTTCAAACATCTTTGGTTACATTGAAAATGAATTTTATTTTTTTATCTTAAAAAGAAACTCACATGGACCGAACTTAGCATATAGCACCCTAATCATACTAACTAGTATATGTTGGTTAGATTTCCATGATACTCAATTAGCATTGCATGCCCTAAATTCAGAGACGGATCTAGAATTTCCGTCAGGGAGGGGCAAGATCTATCTTTTTTTTTCAAGGGGGCAAAATGATGCACATTTTTAAATATACATGATTATTTTGCAAAAAAAATTGACAAATCATATAAATACACAAGATTGTTTTGCAAAAAAAAATTTCATGGGCGGCGGCTTTCCCCCAGGCCTCATGTAGGTCTGCCCCTACCTAACTTATTGAATTATTTTCAGTGTGCATCAAAGAATGCATAAATTTAACAAACAAAGCAAGGTATTGGTGCAAATTGAAAGGCTCTTCCATGGCCCTTTTGATTACTCACAAGTATCTAATAATGACTGAAGATTATTTATCTTTATCATGTGAATTGTGACAAAATGACTTAATATGAGTTAATTCACCGTCCTTAACTCTATTATTTATTTTGAAATTTAAAAAAGAATTGCTTTAATGCTGTTAATAATAAACGAATTATGTAAAATCTTCGAAGTATAAAGTTTCATAGAGGCCGACTTGATTTGCCATCATTAATTTGATTTGATTTTCTAAATGTCACTATATTTTACCTTATATATTTTTTAACATGTAAAACATATTCATTTACGATATTCAATATTTTGGACGAAATTTATATATTCTTGTAAGCATAGATGTTAGTATCGTACGATTCACGATACAAATCATATGGGGCAAAATGATGCACATTTTTAAATATACATGATTATTTTGCAAAAAAAATTGACAAATCATATAAATACACAAGATTGTTTTGCAAAAAAAAATTTCATGGGCGGCGGCTTTCCCCCAGGCCTCATGTAGGTCTGCCCCTACCTAACTTATTGAATTATTTTCAGTGTGCATCAAAGAATGCATAAATTTAACAAACAAAGCAAGGTATTGGTGCAAATTGAAAGGCTCTTCCATGGCCCTTTTGATTACTCACAAGTATCTAATAATGACTGAAGATTATTTATCTTTATCATGTGAATTGTGACAAAATGACTTAATATGAGTTAATTCACCGTCCTTAACTCTATTATTTATTTTGAAATTTAAAAAAGAATTTCTTTAATGCTGTTAATAATAAACGAATTATGCAAAATCTTCGAAGTATAAAGTTTCATAGAGGCCGACTTGATTTGCCATCATTAATTTGATTTGATTTTCTAAATGTCACTATATTTTACCTTATATATTTTTTAACATGTAAAACATATTCATTTACGATATTCAATATTTTGGACGAAATTTATATATTCTTGTAAGCATAGATGTTAGTATCGTACGATTCACGATACAAATCATATGGTACGATGTGATTATTAACCTTAGCAATGCGACTCGTGGGTGTGTATCGAACTCGAACCGAATCGATTGAATCATCAAGGTACATCTGTGCGATACGCATATCGTATTGTCCAGTGCGATACATCGACACACTAATAAACAATAGGATTAAGCGTTGTTACTGCCATACAATATGCTATTATTTGGTATCAGAACCTTCTTTTAATGATTTTTCATTCCTAATTTATTACTTGATTTCCATAAAAGCGTATCTTAATGATACGATACGTAAACAATACATGATACGATATAAAATACAACGATACACGATATATTTTTGTGATTCAACAACTATGCTTGTAAGTCATTTGTGCCTATCTCGGATAAAAATTCTAGATCTGCCATTGATTACAATTGGTCTATCAACAATTATAATTAATTCACTTTAATTCTATATGTATTCGTATCCAAAACTTAGCAAAATATGTATTATGTCATTCCTTAATTAGTCATATTTATATGACATATTTTATATTATTCAATGTTATATTACTGACAGTAATTGATAAAAATCATATAATACGTAATATTCCTCAATGTAATATTAATGACAATAATTGATATATTAACCATGTAATTAGGGGTGGATCTAGAGGCCATTTAAGCTCGGGCACTGAAGTTGAGATCAAGTCTGTGCACAAACCCACTAAAATTTCATTAAAAGCTAATTTTCACTAAAAAAATAATTAAAAAACACTAAAATTTGCGTTTCTTTTAAAATCAAGCCCGAACACTTGCTTGGACTTGCCCATAAATAGCTATGTCATTTCATGTAATACACAGTTCAAACTTTATTTATTAAATTCAACATCTCAATTCCAACTGTTGTGTCTAACAATTTCTTTATATTTTGTCGATTTGCAAAACTATCTTCAATTTTACAATATCTTGTGTTTGAGATTTTATGCAGGAATTTAATTGGAAATGAAAGCTTAAATCAAGGAAATTCAAGCTATATTAATATCAAGCGTTGGAGCGATCATGAAGCAAAATTTGGAACAAGAGAACATCAAGTTTTAAGTAGTAAAAGCTTTATAGTATGTAAGAATATTAATTTAGATCTTTTGAGCTTGAGAAAATACAACAAAAATCCAATTCGCAAAATCAACCGTCATGTGACGATTTCCAACCGTCACTGACGATTTCCCTAACCTCAAGAGCTGCAAACCATACCTCTCAACCGTCACTGACGGTTGCCAACCGTCATGAGACGATTGATTCTAGAAAATTGTTGTACTTAACCATTTGAACCAAACCTCTCAACCGTCGTGTGACGGTTGCCAACCGTCGTGTGACGGTTGATCCTGGAAAACTACTGTACTTAACCATTTGAACCAAACCTCTCAACCGTCGTGTGACGGTTGATCTTGGAAGAATTAGAGCTGACTCGTTTTTTAGTTCATTGCTCAACCATCGCCGACGGTTGTCAACCGTCGTGTGACGGTTAGGCCATTTTATGCCATTTTTGGATGATTTTGTTGCCCGTTATATAAATACCTGTTGCCTTTCTTCCTAGATCTTACTTGCCCTAATTTTCAAAACTCTCTAGCAGCCATTGTTGACCTTTAAACAACTCTAGATCTACTTCAAATTTCTCAAACTCATCACTTCTAAATTAATAGAAAATTCTTATCTTGCTTTGGAGATTGTTATTTTGCTAGTCTTTTGCCGTTGTGCAGATTTTGGCTTGGTTCTCTATCCTTGAGTGTAAAGAGATCGAGTTCAAGCTTGTAACGAATTATTGTGTTGATTAGTTGAAACGGCTCGATCCTATTACCAAGTCGGGAGATCGGGAGTCCCGGAGACATATGCTCGTCAATAGCCGAACTCTGTTAACATATCGGTGTCAAGCGTCTACACTTTTGTTTGATCATTCCCCTACTCTTCTCTTTATTTTTCATCATTAGCTATAATTTGAATTGCTTTAGTGATATAGAAAAATAGTATAAGCCATTAACTTTGAATTGCGTATTTTCATATTAAATAAACCTAGAAATCAAATTATTACCTATTCACCCCCCTCTAGATTTATCACCAACAATAAAATGCAAATGAGATAAGACTTGATGAGTTTTCTTTGATAGTCTTCTATTTTATCAAGCAGATTAATTACTATGATATAAATCAATAACTACAACAACAGTAGAAAGCAAGAAATCGTTAAAGTGACAAATTAATGGAAAACCAATGCTAAAAGTGAGATGTGGTGCATTTATGGTTTGTGTATAAATCAGGGGATTTTTTCCTACATTTTCTTATCAAGTAGTTAATGAATTAGGAACCTCACTACCACAGAAAGGGGCTATTATAACCCCTCTATTATAGCGGGTGTAGAGTAATGCCGCTATAATAGTTCTAGAGTGGCATTTCAGAAATTATCTCTGAAGCTATTATAGCGGCTGTGAGAAAAATGCCGCTATTACAACTTTCGAAAAATATCTCCACACCTATTATAGTGGGTCGGCTATAATAGGTTGAATCTATTGTAGCAGATGCTTTCTACCTATAGCAACCCCCTCTATTATACCGCCACTACTAGAAAAACATGTTTTAATAGCGGCAAAAAACAACCTTTAATAGCGAACTAAGCTCTGCTATTAAAGGGGGGGCTATAAAATATTCGAAGGGTCCGCTATAAATTCCAACCTTTAATAGCGAACCATATGACATGGCCGCTATTAATTCCCACTTTTAATAGCGAACCTTGGACAAACTCGCTATTAATTTCCACTTTTAATAGTGGACCCAGAGACAAGTCTGCTATTAAAAGTGGGAATTAATAGCGGACATGTCATATGGTCTGCTATTAATGATTTACGAAATTTAAAAAAAACTGACAGTCGTTCAGTGACAGCTGTCAAATCGTGTCAGGATAGCAAAATTTTCAGATTATGAAAATTCAAATTTTGTGTTTGTTTGTGGATTTTTTCTGTTTGTTTGTGCAGTTTTTATGTTTGTTTGTAAATTTAAATTTAAAACAACAGTACGAACTCAAATACAATAGCAACAATATGAAAATAATGCAATGAAAATAATTCTTAACAAAATTTTAAAAGAATCGGATTTCAAATAAAAAAGTTGAAATTTTCAGATTGAGAAAAAATTGTTTTTTTTAGCCAAGGTAAAATTGAACAAAAAATTTAAAAAAACACACAAAAAGTTCAAAAAATGAACAAAAATTTCAAAAAAACACAAAAAATGAACCAAAAAGTTCAAAAAAACACAAAAAATGAACAAATTTGTTTAACTCTTAGAAACATTAAGGGAGATAGAGATTGAGAAAAAAATAGAATTGATCTTTTGTGTTTGTGTATTGAGAAGTTGAGAGATGAAGAGAAAAATTTGAGAGATAATGAAGAGTGAAATATATATATAAGAGAGAGATGAATGAAAAAAAGATGGGAATCCGTGGGCTTTTTCTGAGTGAATTTTTGAGCGTCGGATTGGTTAAAACCGACGCTGTAGATTGTAAAGGCAGTTAGTAATCAGTGGGAAAACTTTTAATAGCGGATCCAGAGAAATGCCGCTATTAAATCTTAACCTTTAATAGCGGACCCATGGCCAGCCCGTTATTAAAAGTCACCCTTTAATAGCGGACTGTCAAAGATGCCGCTATTAAAGGTTTTAATAGCGAATCTCTGTGCCCATCCGCTATTAAAAGTCACTTTTAATAGCTAATTTACTCTAAAGTCCGATATTAATTCTTTTTATACCGAATTTCATAAAATGCCGCTATTAAAAGGAGGCTATTAAAACTTCTTTCTGTTGTAGTGCGCCCTCCAATCCGCTATAATAGACCTTAGAAGGCCGCTGTTATAGCATATTTCTGTCGTAGTGCCTCAAGTCCACTATTTTCTGGGTAGATAGTTGTTTATTTATTTGCCAATTATATTCATATATCCGGTTAATTACATATATACGTAGTTGTCAACTATGAAGTTTATTCATTTTGAATATATTAAATTTTTATACAAAAAAATTAACGTGATAGATGACAATAATACATTTTTAATTGACAATTAATATGTAATTATAGTTGACAAATTAAGAGGTAAACGACTATCCACTTAGAAAGGCATGAACTAGCTACTACTCTGAATGAAGTATAAAAAGGGTTGTCAATTTGTCGAACGCGCACCTTCAATACCTTTTTAAAGATTCTTTTAGTTGAAAGCTGTAATTGGCGATTTCCAACTCAGCAATATTTATGTTAAACTAAGAAAAACAATACACACATATTTACGATGATCTTAGCAACCTCTGAATTAGGCATGCTCCGATTCAAACGAGGCTTTCTAAGATTTATGCAATGTCTTTTATGAATGCTCTAAAAAAGGGGATAACCCTTACCATTTCATTAAAAATAGAGTTCATCAGATACCACATCCCAGTACCGATAGGCATTATAATACCTAATTATACTACTACATCAAACATCCAAGTAACCACAGCATCTTATAGTTCAAAAGCCTCAAAATAACATCAACATAGCTTACCAACACAACCAGAGTATCAAGTTATTACAAAGCCTCAAAATAACATCAGCATAGCAACTAACACGTACGGTTCAACAAATTGATTCAAATATTTAACAATACTAAAGCCGTGCATTAGAAGTTAAGAATTATTAGGCTCCATTTCGAGTGCACCTCCAGATCCTTGACCTTCTTCTAAGGCCAGTAGAGATAGTGTTCCAGACACAATTCTTACACCTTGTTCCTGAGGATGAAGATATAAAGGAATATTGGAAAAAAATGACGTAAGATAAGATGCAATTTAACTGAATAAGTACTATCCTTATTAGAACATATACCTATATATCAATATTCAGCCAATGATATGATATGATATGATATAATATTCCCAATGATTTTGCATTCCCACCCTAAAGATCAATTGATTCTTCTCATTCAATAAAATTGAAAAAATTAATGCTCCCTAATTATATATGTTATTTTGCTATCCTTAAGTGGGAACAATCTTTCTACATCCCATAAGATCTCAATAGCGTTTCCTGAAAAAAAAAATGTTGCAATTTGCTAACAAATTTCAGAGATTATAGCCTCTTTGAACCAGCCATAAAAGGCTTTCTTTTATTTTAACCATACCCAAGCAATCATAAAGTCCTTACAGTTTAGACATCCAAATTCCAACCATTGGAAAGATTCAACACTAAAGACACTTATCAACCAACTTCCATAATATTTTATTGACATAGTAATTGCTGTATGACGAAATTTAGTCAATAAATTATCCATACCTTTGACGACCTACTAATTACTGCCTTATTAATTGCAAATTAATTCTATTATAATCTAACAAAAACTATATATATTGTTGTCCGAAGCTATATGAAACAAAGGACAAAGAGATGATAAAAGCAATGACCTTAGTGTCTTGGATATGCTTTAGAAAAGAACCCAACTGAGACTCCAGTTTCTCCAGATTAGCTTTAGGTAGCATTCCCAAATCCTCTCCCATTAGGTTGCTACACTCATAGAGATTTTATTATAACATGAACATCCTTAAGTCAGCCCTGCATGAGTTGCAAGAAAATAAAACAATAATTGAAATGAAAACAACAGTATCCACCTCATAAAACGTTGGAAGGCTTCTACACGGGATTCCAGATATAGGAGTTTGACCATTGGAATACTTGCCTGTAAATTTTGAAATACTTCCTGTATTAGAAATGGGCTAGAAATGCAATCGGCTGATAATATTTTAACTTGATATTCTTGATGATTGACAAAACATGGTCTAAACTGTACACTTACTATGTCTCTGGCAAATAATCAGCTGTTCATTTTTTACTATTTAGCAAATGACTCAAACTAGTCACTGATGTGAATTTACGACTAATGTACTAACATAAATTGTATTAAACTTGGCAGCTAGGTCATTTTATTATATCTCCAACACTTCACTTCTAAACCTACCAAGCATTTTTTTTTTTAAGATAAAGTGGCCGGGTTGATCAAGCCTTTCAAATTTAGATGTCCATAAAGGACCATTCATGAGTTTCAAACTTGCCAAGCTTTTAATTGCGAAATTTGAAATAATTTCCATTGTGAACCAATTTCTTCTTTTTTAAACAAATAATCATCTTAGATTTGTGCCATACCCATGGTTCTTGGCAGATGCCCTCTGCTGGTTCTTCTTCACAATAGCTGATTCTTTTGTACCTTTCCAACGTACTTGTCATACTACAATTTGTACAAATATAGATTATTGATTTAGATTTTTAAAGTTTGAACTACATAAGCGGTATACATATTGGTGGCTTTAATGTTTTTTCTTGTTCCTTACACAGAACGAGAAAGTATGAGACCAGATGAGTTGCATTTGAAAAGTGATAATGTGTAAATACTTTGTGGTATGATATGAATTAAATGTTAGAATTGAAACGTCAAATTCAATAAATAAAATTTAGACGACGAGTTATATGATTAATATTTTGAATACTGACACTAATTATATTACATTGAGTAATATCAGATATATCATAAATGTATTTAATTTTGAAATAACATAATATGTATTTAACTAAGTTTTGCATACGAATACATATAGAATTAAAATAAATTAATTATAATTGTTGATGAATTAATTATGATTAATTTAATTAATGCTAGTATTAAGGTAAATGTCGGAAATATTGTTTGAGCTAATCCAATCAAATTAGATCAAGATACAAACAAAACAGGCAAATCAGCATACATTTTGCGGTCGCAAAAAGTCCTTTTGCAACTGCAAAGACTTAGATAATTTTGACAGATTTTCTGGCAACTTTCAGCCATGCTCTATTGAGGCCGCAAAGAGCTCTTTTGCGACCGCAAAGATTGAGATTGTTTTGGCAGATTTCTTGCTAATTCTCAACCTACGCTATTGCGGTCGCAAAGAGTCCTTTTGTATACTAGAATCAAGAGGCAGATTTCCTGTTCGATTTGGCTGATTTTTTTTTAACTTGTTGTGCAAACAATATCAAATTTTGTGTGTGTGTTTAGAACAGACATGCACATATTTTGGGAAGGTTTTGAAGGGAGTATGGATATCAAATATTTTTTAGAATATTTATTATTAATTACGGGATCTCTCTCAGATACGTTAGCACTAAAATATAAGCGTTGGGTCTCAAAGCAATATTGGTGTGTTAGGGCACATGTGTTGTGCTTAGCTGTATTGTGTTCTCTTAATTAAAGACAATTACCTCATGAATTGATTCGTGACCTTAGAGGTAAAGAAAAGGGCATCAGTATCTGCTTGGAAAGACTCTAATTTTTTACATTTTTTGAATTTCTTTATTATTTTTTAGGAGGTCGAAAATCATTCAAATCAGATGATCCAGAGATCATTAGATTAATTAATTTTTCACCCCTACAAAAAAATTGTAGAAAACTTAAAAAAAAATGTAAAATTCAGTCTCCAAGAAGAATTTAATATGAAGATCAAGTATAACGGTTTGGATCGATCGTTTGGACTTTGAAATCGCATATATGGATGCAAAGTATAGCGCATTTGGTTTTTTGCGGAACACCATAGCGTTGCTATATATATAGAGGAGGGATCCATAGCCGCCAAACTTCCAACCGCTTGCAACCGCTCCATGGTAGCAAATGTAAATGATCGTCCGGACCGTTGAAAACATTCTTCATATTAATATAGACTTGGAAACCAAATTTTACATTTTTTTTTGAGTTTTTTACTATTTTATCGGATGGATTGAAAATTTATCTAACGATTTACAAACATCTAATTTTCATCCCTTCCGATAAAATAGTAAAAAATTTCCAAAAAATATAAAATTTGATCTTCAAGTCTACATTAGTATGGGGAAAATTTTCAATGGTCCAGATCGACGATTTACACTTGGTATGATGGAGCGGTTGCGAGCGGCTACGAAATGGATGGCGACTACGGATCCCTCCTCATATATATATATAGAGAGAGAGAGAGGGGGGGGGGAGGATCTATTAGCCTCTATTTTCCTAGCCTCCTGTAGCCTCTTCATCAAAGTCAATGAAATTGGTCGATCCGGACCGTTGAAAACATTCTTCATACTAATATAGACTTAGAGACCAAATTTTAGATTTTTTAGATTTTTTTACTATTTTATCGGACAGGTTGAAAATTGGATTTATCTAACGACTTATAGACATCCAATTTTCAACCCGTCCGATAAAATAGTAAAAAAATTCAAAAAAATGTTAAATTTAGTCTCCAAGTCTATATTTATATGAGTAATGTTTTGAACGGTCCGGATCGTCCATATTCATTGATTTTGGTGAAAAATGGTGCAGGAGGCTACGAAGAGGAGGCTACGAGAAGGAGGTCACGGATCCCCCCTCATATATATATATATATATGACGAGTAGATTATTTTATGATATGTTGTAGTATAGGCTTTAGACATGATTTCAAATCTATTTAAATGTAATTAGGATTACATGACTCATTTTTCTAAATATTAATGTTCACAAAAGGACATTATTGGTAAAGTATATGCAAAACAACCCATGAAAAGTTTAAAATGGACGTACCAACAACTAAACTTGTTGACTTCTACCAAAGGAGGGTCAATTTTTATAGAAATTGATGTGTACATAAACAAATGTGTATAAAGAAAAATAATGAAACACTATGTTCCAATGATGTCTAAGAAAAATATTTGGGGCTTGATGCAAGAGGTCCATCTGTGACCCACCTCTCCCACTTGACTCGTCTGATCATTAGTATATCGATACGTATATCTAGCCCAGAGGCAGGGAGACAAAAGGTTCATTTGACAATACTTTGTACATAACACTCAAATACCAAAGAGTATTTATTGCATAAAAAAATGCATTATGCTAACTAGTATTTTGGTTTAATTATGAAATTATTGGAGAAAATTAGACTTTAGAATTATTCTTAAGAATTATGATTAAGAATAAGGACGTGATGCACAATCTAATAATTTTATTCTTGTTCCAAAATTTTCAAACAACAAGGTAATTCTAGGTCAAATTTCATCTCTAAATGGGACCAACTTTAAGTTGTGGAAATCAAAACTTAGATTGTTTCTAGAGATGATGAAGTATGGCCATGCACTTCGTTACGATCGCTCTAGTCAACTGATAAAGATTGGATGGCAACACCCCAAGAGAAAGTTAACATTAAAGATTGGGATCATAATGAAAGAATGTGCATCATGGTCATGAAGATGACAACTCATAATACACTTTAGAGTTGTATACCTGATATAGAATCTCGTGCAACAAGATATGTGAAAGTCTTGGAAGAAAAGTTTGCAATGAGTAAAAAGGCAAACATTCGTATACTCGTGGTCAAGTTTAACACCATAAAGTACAAAGGCACAATTGGAATCAATAAGCACATCACTGATATGATCAAACTACAACGTACACTCAAGTCGCACAATTTCAACATCACATATGATCTTTTCCTTGAATACATTTAATGTCTCTCTCGTCCTTCTATAGTCAATTCAGCATTTACAACCACATCAATGAAACTTGGTCAGTAACTGATCTTGATGCTCAACTGGTACAGGAGGAGGAGAGGCAAAAATGAATAAGAGAGAGGAAGATCACGTGGCAACACCTGATTCTAAGAGGAAAAGAAAGAAGCGCAAGAATTAAAAAGGAAAAGAATCCAATAAAGAAACTACAGAAAAATTTGGTACGAACCAAAAGAAGGGCAATACTTTTGAGATAATCAGAAGATAAAGTCATTTGTCATTTTTGCAAGAAGTCGGAACACATTAAGATTCACTGCACCAACTATAATTTATGGTTGAAGAAGAAATGTATGTGTTTTTGCTTAGTTTGTTCTGAAGTTAATTTAAGTATTATATCTAGTTATTCCTGGTGGTTAGATTCAGGTGCAACATGTATATCTATGCAGGATGCCTAAACCTCCGAAGGCCAAGTGAGGTTGAGCGCTACATTTATGTAGGAGACAGAAGGAATGTTGAAGTTGAAGGAATAAGAAAATTTCAATTATTTGTAGGACTGATTTTTATTTATATTTTTATGCATCAGTGGTTCCATCCTTTAGAATGAACCTAATTTTTATTTCTTATTTGATCAAAAATGGCAATGTTGTTCATTTAGTAATGAAAATTTCGATTTGTTTCAAAATTCAAAGCAAGTTGCTTTTGATTCTTTATATTCCTATGATAATCTTTATTTTCTTGAATTTTATACTTCACATTCTCAGGCACAACATATAGATACTAAAAACGTAAATCAACTAAAGATAATTCAGCCACATTGTGGCACAATGTCCGGGACATATTTCTAAGAAAATAATCGAATGACTTGTGTCTAATGATATTCTCCAACATTTAGATTCCGCAAACTTAAATGAATGTATAAATTGCATAAAAGGAAAAAAATAATAATAAGCGCATGATGTCAAAAGATATAATGATGTCTTAGAATTGATACATACTGATATTTGTGGTCCTTTTGCAAAGGCCACCAAAAATGGTCACAGGTATTTAATCACATTCATAGACGATTATTCAAGATATGACTATATTTACTTCACTAAAGAAAAAGGCTGAAACATTAGGCATGTTCCAAAGTTTCAAAGCGCAAGTTTAGTTACAACTTAACAACACATAAATTATGTCAAGTCCGACCATGATATTGAATACTACGGCATATATGATGGTTCAGGAGAACACCGTCTAGGACCTTTTGCAAAATACTTAGAAGAATGCATGATTGTACCTTAGTATATGTTGCCATGCATGACCTACAATGAACGGTATTGCTGAAAAGACGAAATCGCACTCTTAAAGACATTATAAGAAATATAGTTGCTTGCATAACTATATCTAAGAATTTGTGGGGGGAGTCTTAAAAACTTAATAAAGTGCCTACTAAAGCGACTAACAAAACCTCTTTTGAGATTCGGGTTGTGCGTCAACCTAGCCTTAATCACATACGAGTCTGGGGATGTTTGGCAGAAGCCAGGCCTAATAAGCCACGAGAAAGGAAGCTGAATGAATGAACTTTTAGTTGCTATTTTATTGGATATTCTGAATACTCTATGGAGTATAATTTTTTACAACCCAATATAACATATAGTTTTCGAGTCCAGAAGTGCGAAATTTTTTGAGGATAATGAATTTGTGGGGGAGAATATGCCAGACGATAGTTTTTTTAAGGTGAGAAAAATGAAGATGAGACCATGAACTAAAGTTCAGATTTTATTTGAATTCCAATAGCGTTCAATCTAGAAAATATATCTAATGTCAATAGACAAACTATACCTCCAATTCTGCAAGATAACATGAATACTAGTGGACCTGAATCAGATCGAAATAATGACATTGCCATTGACAATACTAATGTCCATGCGCCTGTGGGAGATCCGGAAGTTAGCAATAATCATGAACATGTCGCTAATTCTCAAGAAAACACTATTCAAGAAATAATAGAACCAGATCAGTACAAATCAGAAGATCCATTATAGAGAAAAGATCTACAAAATTCAAAGATTTTATATATCTTCAAGAACATGAGTTTAACATTGACATGTTTGAAAATGATCCTAAAAATATCAAACTAGCCATGAAAAACATAAATCTCAAAATTGGATTGACGCCACGAATGAAGAGATGAAGCTCATGTATGACAATGACGTTTGGAATAATTTTCCATTACCTGAAGATAAAAAACTGTTGGTTGTAAATAGATATTTAAAACTAAATGAGATTATAAGGTAATGTTGAAAATACAAAGCGCGTCTTGTCGCAAATATTCCACACATAAAAAATGCATTGATTATAAGAAAACCTTCTCTCCATTTTCATCGAAGGATTCCTTAATAATCATATTGGCACTGGTAGCGCACTATGCCTTAGAGCTCCATCAAATAGGGGTAAGGACAGTTTTCTCAATGGTGACATTGATGAAACAGAAACAACCAAACAATTTTGTGATTGGAGATCCCAAGTCTATAGTTTGCCGACTCAAGAAATCTATCTATGAGCTCAAGCAAGCATCTTGACAATGAGAGTAAATTCACTTTTCTAGTGTTATATGTAGATGACACACTACTATAATTTTGACCTATTAAACTAGACTTATTGGGACTTTAAAAGCGGATATGGGTCCGATATTGTTGCTGGGGTTGTTAAAAGCTAGTGTGGTCCTTTTTTAAAAGTGAACCTATTATAGCGGACATTATTTAAAGGTCTACTTTAAAAGGCTACTTATAAAACCAAAGCTTGCCAATCGTCCGCTTTTAAATGTACTTCTAACAACGAAGCTTGCCACATGTTCACTTTTAGAGATACTTCTAACAGCGGAGCTTGCCACAGGTCCGTTTTTAAAGGTTATTTTCTACAGCAGCTTTGCCATATAGTCCGCTATAAAAGGTTAAAAAAGAAACATAACAGCGGTGTACACCATCTGGTTTTTATTAATTAATTTAATTATCAAGCTTGATGATCCATTAATTTTCAACATATAATGTATATAATTCAGATCCATAAAATTTTAAGTTTACCATCACATGGATTAAAAAATGCCCAGCCATAATTTCTTTTACATAATCATATCGCATATTTCCAAACAATAATTTAAATACAAGAAAATGATGAAAATAATAATGTAATTCCACATAAATTTGAAAAAAAAAACATCTAAATACAAGAAAACTATGAAAAAATCATTTAATTTCACATATTTTTCAAATCTTCTTTCAAGTAATAAGATTTTAATTGTTGATAGATAGAGAGAAATGAGAGATGAAATGGACATTAAAGAGGTTATAAAGAGATAGGAGAGACAAAAGAAGGGAGCCATCAGTGCATATTATCTGAGTGAGTAATGAGCATTGGATTGACCTCAAATGGATGATGCAGATTAAAGAAATCGAGAGCAATCCGTCGGGTTTTTTAAATCTTTTAAAATCGAACCCCATTTACCCTTTGCTGTAAAATATACTTTTAAAACCGGAGCGCCCATGCCAACCGTACCTTTACTGTCATCCGCTTTAATAGGTCAGATTTTAAACCAGAGTGGTGTTGTAGTACGGTTTAAAAACCTTTAAAAGCGGGGTTCTTGTTGGTTCGCTTTTAAATGGGGCTGTTAAAGTCCCATTTCTATAGTAATGACATATTACTTGCAAGTAATAATAAAAATATTTTGCATCAAACAAAGAATTTTCTATTTAGTAACTTTGAGATGAAAGATCTTGGTGATGTTTCATTTGTTCTAGGGATTGAAATACTAATGGACAAATCCCAAGGTATCATTCGATAAAGTTTTAAGTAGGTATGGCATGAAAGATTTAAACCATGAGATACCCTGTAGCGAAAGAAGATAAATTCAGTCTTAAACAATGTCCCCAAAATGACGCCATGAAAGATATCCCATATGCATATGTTATAGGCAGTCTCATGTATGCCAAAGTATGCAAACATAGTCTTTATCACTAGAATGTTAGGACAATACTTAAGTAATATGGAGCACTGAAAATCAGCAAAAAAGGTGATGAGGTACCTCAAAAGAAAAAGAATTTTATGCTCGCATATCAGAGTTCAGAACAGCTCGAGTTGACAACATGCCATATACATCTTGGAGGATGCGCAGCTCGAGTTGACAACAGCTCTCATTTCTGATTTTGGAGGATGCGCAGTTAGCATGAAATCAACATCAGGATACATCTTTATGATGGTAGGCGACACTGTGTCATGGAAGAGCGGTAAGAAGACATTAAAATGCCTTCCACCATGACAGCCGAATTTGTTGCATGCTACGAAGTCTCAAACCATTATGTATATCTCAAGAGTTTTGTCACCAGGCTGAAAGTAGTCTCTTCTATTTAAATGCCAATGAAATTACTATGTGACAACATGCCGTATTCTATGCAACCAACACCAGAAGCTAATCAAAATCCAAATACATAGGCATATAGTTTCTCGTTGTAAAAGAGAGTGCACAATAATGAGTTAAAGATAGAACATATTGGTACAGACTCTATGATTGCAGATCCACTTACAAAAGGGCTAACTCCTAAGAAGTCCATGAGCATGTTACTCATATGTGTGTTATCGTTAATTAGGATAGTTTGAGAAAAATGTGGGAGTCCGATTTTTTTTATTTTGTTCTATGATATGTAATTTGTAACAAGTTTTAATATATGCAAGTTATATTTTGATCTTATTGTTTTCTCTTTTTAATGTTTTGACCTCACTAAAGTAAAGAATAAAGATTACTCACTTGGAAATAGGCACGTATAATTACTCTCATTTAATTTCCAAACTGCATGTTCAAATCTAATGCATGTCATCTAGGTGTATTTGGCACTGCGACTTAAGTTGAAATAGACACGAAGTAAATTTGGTGAACATCGCTTAAGTTCCTTATTGATATAACTGATGGACCGAATTGTCATCTAGGTACCAAATCTGAAAATCGTACCATCATAATACCAAGAAAATTAATTATCAAACAAGTATCAACAATGTGGATAAGTACATCTTAACAAGCTCTAATAGATTTGTTAATTGAGTTAGAAATCACATCTCTTAGTTTTAGTTTAAAATTGCGAACAAACTCAAATCTGAAAAATTTCTTTTCTTTTAGATTAAATTGCTAAAATCTGAAAGTTAAATCTGAATTGTCCCTGTTAAATTGACACCCAAAATATTACAATAGACAATTGTATACTTGTAACCTAAATTTAACAAATAGAGTCAAGTAAAACTCACACCAATTATTAAAGTAGTATGTATGTTAAAGCAACATGGAAAGAGTTAACAGTGTTTGAAGGTTAGTTTAAAAATCACCAATTGACATGAAGATTTTATTAACATCTCCGTATAAAGATGCATTCTGTGACATATATATAGGATTGACTCCTTTGCTTCTAGTTTTGCCTATTTATCAGTAAAGCCTGACAGGTGAAATTTTATAACATCTTTTGGACAATAAAATTATTTAATATCTTGTGCTGTTGTGCAGCGTACAAAGTAATACAATTCTATTGTTTTTTTCTCTTTTGATGAGAAATAAGTTTTCTTTACAAAATGGGAATTAAACACAGAAAAAAGAAGAAGCTTACTTTCCTTTCCTTTACAAAATGGCTAACTTACAGAAACCTACAATTGTATTAAAATAACTTGTAAACTAGAGCAGCTTTGAGATCTTAAAAGTTAAAACTGCAAATTTATCACAAAGGTATTGAAATGCTAGTAAAATCAGGAACACTTACTTTCTTACAAATTACAGTCAAACGAGCAGATAGGGATGTAATACAATAAACATGAACAAATTAGCAACCAAAACCAATTTTCTGATGAAATAATTTTAACATAGGTGCTAAAACGACCAGGTTGTGTGCTCATCTGAAACTAGAAATAAGTCAGAGAGAGAGAGAAGTACTACCAAGATTTGCTGGAGAAGTCATAGAGGCGACCGCGCTGACAGAAGATAATGAGCCCCACCTCAGCATCACACAACACTGACAGCTCATAGGATTTCTTCAACAAATCGTTGCGGCGTTCCGCAAAGGTGACCTGGCGGTGGGTCTTGTTCTCGATCATCTTCAGTTCTACCCTTCCACTCCCCATTTTGATCCTGTTCTCTATGGATCTATGATCTATCTGAAGAGGAAGAGAGGGATGGAGGTCATGAGAAGATAAAGAGAAGTGGTGAGGAGGAAGAACGGAAAAAAGTGGGTTAAAGCACTGGACAGGAGCCATGTTTACTATTTGTAGTAAGCTTGACAGTGAAAGGTTTTAACTTTTAAGGAATTAAATGGCCTAACAAGTAAGCATTATTGTTCTATATACGTAAATTTAATACTTAAGAGATACATTCGCATTAAAATACTTAAACAAATTTATTATTTGCAACTAAACAATTAATTGGTGCAGAAAGTTGTCCTTTGAACTATTATCACCAAGAAGTAATGAGCATCTTAATTGGTGGTGCTTTTGTACAAAAAGTACTGACATGCAACAATGATATGTACTGAGATGGACACCTGTCGAATATCTGTGGTGTGTTTTAATTTTGGGCAGAGAGTTTATGTGTTTGTTTAACTGTTCCTCGAAAAAAAAAATGTAGAGAAGGATTTTATCTAAGCCTCTTTTTAATGTTGTTCTTTAGAACCAGTTCTTAATAATTATTCGATTCCAAAAACATACCTTTATAATTGAGTATTAATTAATACCCGATTATAAAAGAGAAAAAAAACATTTTAAAAATCTGAATTCTATCACACAATTCAATACAATAGTAATTAATTAAAAAATTCCAACCATCAATTCAATTCAAAATCAATTAGAGGCATGCAATAAATAGTCTGTGGGGATCTCTGATAGAAACCTCTTATTTTCGTCAAAATTTGAGTTTTGTTCCTTCATGCCTCCTTTTTTTCCATCTTACTTATTCGGACTGACATGCAAGACTGATAAATTAAAATTTGTACATCATTGAAGTACATATTGTGCAGTAGCTAGATACATGAGATGTAAAAGTATTGCTTTATTAAAAAAATACAAGATGATGCTAAATCCATAACCACATTTCTCTTCAAGAACTCAAGTACAACATCAGAAGTTGTTACAACTTGTTTAGACTTCAAGCATATCATTGTTTGGTTTGGATTTCATCGTTAATTTAATCGAACCTGACTATATGTATGATGAAAAAACCACTTCTATCTTATCCCACAACCATACTTGAAAAAAAGGCAAGTATGATTGTGGAAGGAGTCATTTACATTTCACTTTGGTCTTCCAGTATTGTGTTCTTCTGTGGTTCAGTAATTAGCCTTCAACCAATAAATAATCTGAAATATGATATTAAGAACATGAGGAAAAGATATTAGAAAGTGTCTTAAAAAAAGAAATAGAAGGATGTTTCTATATTTGAAACTAACATGCCCTTAAAGTTCAAGAAGATTACAAAAAGTGAGTTAATAAAACAGTGACTTTTGCGCTAACACCTGTATATGCATATTTGTTTCTCTAATAAATCTATGGAAATTGAGGGAAGTGAAGCGTAAATCAAGAAGAGAAAAGGAATTTTTTAGCAGAGACTGATATGGCACCAATTCAAAATCTGACCTGCCATTTCATAACTTCATTTTCTAAAATAAAAATTAAATTTGCAACTAATATATGAGGTAAAATAAGAACCTTCAAATTTTGTCCTCAGTCACCTCGGAGATGCTTGTAAACATGGTTATGAAAATCGACCGATTCTGACCCGAGTCGCCCGAAGCAACTCGAAAGCCATGATTCCTATGCATGTGCGAGTATATGGACAAATGCGGATGAACAGTGTCGAATGAGCCGAGTTTATCTACTGAGTCAGACCGATTCCTATCGAGTAAGCCGAGTTTTACAAAGGAGAAGAGAAGATGAGAGATCGATCGGCTATGCATGGGGAGCTGAGTCGAAGGGAGCCGAGTTACGATCTGATTCTTTCAATTCTGCACCGAGTTGATTGAGTCAAGTCGGCTCGATAAATTTATGATTTATGATTTTGCTTTCGATTTCAAGTTTTAGAACCCTATTGTAAATCCCTAATCTGAATTTCTGCAAGAGCCATCATCAACTAACAATCAAACAATACGAAGAAACTTGCACTACTAGATTCACGTGACATCAGTGGTGAAGCTTGAGCTAATTTACAGAGGTGGTCAACTGGGCTGGGACTTTGAGTTTCTAACTTTCTATCATGTCATGGGATACTGAGGTGATTATGTGAAAACTAAAATAGTAGAGAGGTGGGAGGCAGAGGGGCTATCTTTCATATTGGTCCATACCTGGATAATAATTTTCATAGCCCAATAGAAATCAATTCATACCTGGATAATTTTTTTTCACATTATAATGGTGGCCATGGCCCACTCTGGCCCCCCAATAAGCTCTGCCACTATGTCACACCCCAAAAATAATTACTAGCTTAGGGGTGTTAATCCTGCCACGTGTACTTGATTACAAGTACACGAAAGACTTAGTTGACCACTTGAAATATAAATAAGAATAGTTTATTATACTTAATTTAAGGAAAAGCACACACATTTCACACACAATACATGAACATCCAAAAAAATACATATATATATATATATATATAGCATGGCTAAAATAATATGCATAGTACACCCCATTTTGTACTATGCATATAGATATAGGTCATTAAATTGAGATTTAAGTTGCTCAATAAATTCTTCATATGAAAATATTGTAGGAAAACAAATTTCGTGATTTTTAGAGCTTTCTTACTATTTTTTAAAAACAGTCTAGATTTAATACTACAAAAGTGTCATTTCTGGGCTGTTTTTAAAAAATATTTAAAAAATAGCAAGAAAGCTCTAAAATCACGAAATTTTATTTCCTACAAGATTTTGATATGAAAAATTTATTGAGCAACTTAAATATCAATTTAATGATCAAATTAAATACAAATGACCCCATAGTACGTTATGTGGTGTACTATGCATATTATTTTAGCCATGCATATATATATATATATATATATATATATATATATATATATTGCAGCGTCTGAATACAAAGTTTACAGCGGAAGCTAAAGAAAATAAAATACATACATAAGAGGACGGTCCCATCAAAGGACGTGGGACGACCCTAACTAACCTACTACACACTAATCCTAATAAAAAGGAATAAACGAAACAACTGAAGTGATCTTCAAAACGGAAGACGCCGGGACTCCATCCTAACGCTCTCCTCTGGACATCAAAAGAGACTCTTGCTCCTTATCTGGACCCCACAACCAACTGTGGAACGTGAGTAATTTATAAAATTACTCAGTGTGGATTAAGGTCCAGCCTTTGAGATTATATCCGATTCAAGGTTGGACCAATCACATTTACTGAGAATACCTATATTAAGTTACTACACATATCTTGTATTTTGTTTAACCATTAATCAATTTAAATAAATATTTAAATCTATCCAAAGAGACGATACGAGAAAGAAACCCAAAATATTTATGAGGAATAGTATCATACAATAACTAATATGAGAAGGTATCAAACTCCCAGTCAAATGAACATAGTATCAAATTTTAGAAAAGACCTGGGTGTAGGACTTCAGGATTCGCCCCCTTAGACGGGTCTAGTATGTCAGCCGCCAAATCTAAGGGTATCGTTAGACGGGTCTAGTATAATCAGCCGCCAATCTAACTTAATTCTGAGTTTAGAATGAAACGCCCTGGTAAAAATAGAGCGGCTATAAAAGCACACACTCGATCAAAAGCGAACCGAGAAGCCTACCTCACAAAAAGAAAATAATAAACATAAACTCTCGGCCTCGGCCATCATACGGAAATGAGGAACCGACTACCTGTTTCAATAATAATAATAAAGGGAACTCCCTGTACCAACCAGGAGCCAAAGGGGAGCCCCAGACTTCCTCTGTACCAACCAAGGGCCAAAGGAGGAAGCCCTTCGAATATTAGGAGATCTCGAAACATCGGCTAATAGAAATATATAAAGAACGGAATAGCTCCAATACTTCACATATGACACGCATACTCTAAACTGAGAAACCAAACCTTAATCACTCAAGAAGAAAGTATTATAATACATATACTAATAAGGATCTTTGGAAATAAAACTCTCGAACTGGCACTACGAGCCATCAAGTGATGATCACTTTTGATGAACATCAGCCGAATGTCTATGAAGACAACCCGATACGAATACCCCATGGGCTATGTCAGACACCGTGACACGTAGACGTAGCACGTTGCCCTCACGCCAC